>PRKT01001495.1:58892-75871 GCA_003671525.1 Saccostrea glomerata
CCCCCCCCCACTTTCAAAAAACGATGCTACGTGCCTAAAGGACATTGTTAGGCAAGTTGTTTTTGATAAGATTTTTTTTTAAAGTGTATGAGTCATATTAATTTATTTTAAGTGTATCGGAAACGATATTACTTATGTGTTAATAAACACGTACCTTTAATATAATTTTGAGTTCGCCGGATTTTTTTTATATGCCATGAAATATAGGCTAACTAATTGTGTTCTGATCCGAATTCTTTTACAATCCGACATTTCTATAAGGGGAAGAGATTGTGGCATGAATTGAAAGAATTAAGAAAATCATAATGTTAAAATTTAGTTTTAACTTTTTATAGAATCACTTTGGTCAATCACGAAATTAATAACCGAATAGAAAAATTCAGTTTCGATTTTAAACTTTTTTTATAGGTACAAAGCTCATAATATTCAATTTGAATCCAGTTTTTCTCGATTTACGGGCATAAAATCATGAAAAAACGTTCATATTAATTTTTTTACAAAACAGATTTTGTTTCATAATCAGTTCAAAATATTAAACACTTTAATGTAAACACACCTGATGAAGACGAAATAATTAATATGTGAAAATTGAATTGAACAATCATGAAACACGCAGGATTGATGAGGTTGATTTATTTATTCAATTAACGAAAAACGATGAAAACTTAAACAATGAAATTTGTTAAAATTGCTATTCTAAAAACCAAACCAAAAAAAAAAGAAGAAGAAAAAAAAAACTTACATAATTAGTATTTTGATGTATACTAAATCTTAAACAGAATTTTTGACACCAAATAATCATAATTATTTGAATTTCATACATATGTATGTACATGTAAATTAGTCAGTTCAGGATAAGTGTAATTTATGTTACACATTTAATTAATGTGGGCTTTGACAATTTTTCAAACATTGAAAAAATAAATCAATCCTATTAGACGGAGTATTTTTTTTTACATTCGACTGGCCTTCGAGGTGATTTTATTTATTGCATAATACACCCACCCATGCATATGGGCCAAGCAATATTGTATACAACATATGTACAAGGACAAATGTACCCCTTCCCCTATTATATACCGGGGTATATGGTAGAGGCACTGTAAGTTCCCAAGCACCTATCTGCCTTGATAAGCCAAGGGGAATAACTCGTATAAGAATCAATCAAGAATTTTGTCGTCACGGTTCACCTGTTTATAATCAAACAAACAAAAAAATTAAATCACTATTAAAAATCCACTTCATGTATAGAAATATGTATAATTATTATGAATTATTCTGGTTCATTATTCTTTGGTTATCTATGGGTAAATAATGTCAGGTGACGCAATATGTAACGTAATCAACCAAACCGAAACAAGGAAATGGGGGTAGGATGGTGGTGTTCTTGACTATTTTCGTATGGACAACACATTGTATGACAAAGTAAGTTTTTTAACCAGTTATGTACCTTTAATTCCGTTGATAGTGCCTTCGACCTTCTTGTTCTGTGGCCGATAATAGGATCAAGAAGCTCTACAATTTGTTTAATTGAGTCTTTTCCAAAGCGATATCGCCTACGGATGTCCTCGTCAGTCATGTTTTCTACGGAGAAACGTTCTCTAAACACTCTGTCAGCCCTCCTTCTTCCCAACTGGCCAAACATTACGTTGGCCGCCATAGTTAATGAACGTTTAAAGAAGCCCTCTTGGGTTCATTAAAATTAGATAAGTTAATGAGGCTTTAATGCACCGATTCGTTCATTAAAACCTTGATACAACGGAATGTAATGACACATTAAAAATGATCAGTTTAATGAAGCTTTAATCATTCATTAAATGTTGATACAACCGGATCCAGATTATTAAATGTTGATCAACTGAATCATTATGCTTCCTTTGATAAGCAGAACAGTATATACTCGCCTATAAGTCTTTTTTTTAGAGTTAATCTCTGGCCTAAACCTCTTTGTCCGACTTATAGGTGAGCTATTAGAAGTATGGTTTTATATGAGGTCAGTCCATCTGGTATACATGCTAATTAAATACAACCGACTTATAGGCGAACCGACATATAAGCAACTATATACGGTAACTGCCTAAAATTAGAACCAACGTTAATTAAAGCATTAGCGTCAGACTGTTTATCAAAATTAAAACATTAAGAATCCAAGAAAATATGGTTAGAAAAATGTCTACTCGGAAGGCCTCATTTTTACCTTACAAAATCTCTAGAACTCAGGAGGTTCAGGGGGCTTCGCCCTGGACCCACAGGGGGCCTAAAGGCACCCCCCATTGCCTTCTTTTCAATTCCTGGATAATGTCCACAAAACTTGTTTTACGGGTTCAATAAAGGTGTAAAATGACTTGGTGTACTTGAGAGGATCAGAAATTAGCCTCATGCCATGAGAGGGCTCTTCAAAAGATGATCCATAAAACTGATCTTGTTGTTGATTCGGTGGAAATGGACAACATGTTTGTTGTCGAATTTTACGAGGAAGGCAGTAATAAATATTTTGATGAATGAAGAATACATACTTACTGAAAAGATAATTTACTGGAAATAGAAGGTATCTGGTATCTAATATCATACAATTCAGACTTTTTGTTGGAGATTGTATGCATAAATCTGAATTATTAATGAAGGGTCCTCGATCAACACCTTTGTGAAAATATTTTCAAATAATCATAAACTTATTTATTCTTTTAAGATATGCATATACATGTATGTCTATGAAATTGAAAAAAATACTGAAAATAATGCAACATATAAACATGTCTTAAATTACAAACATGACTTTCAAAAGCATGTATCGGTTATTTCATTCATGTACATGTATAAACAAACTCTAAATCTGCGAGTCAGTAGGCTCAATGCCAAATGAACAGAGCTTTGAAATTAGACATGAATCATATCAGTGAATACAAGAGACATATATTGACGCAAACGTCAAAAATCGGCCGCAAAGCAATTAATTAGTTCCTCTTAAGAAGAATCTAAAGATTGAAATGGTGATCTGATCTTAAAATATCTTATATTTATCTGTTAATATATATCCTCGTGACATTACTTTTGACAAAATTATTGTGTTGATCTAATTTTTTACGCTTGTGCACGACATGATTTTCTTAATTATATAATGCATGTTCAGAATTACATGTATAAGCAAAGTACCTTTGGTCCTCTGCGTCAACAAACCGTGGGCCTGTATAATGGAGAGGCATTTACATTAAAAGTTTAAAACTAAATTTTAATGTAATCTACTACTAGATATTATTGATTGTATACTGTTTAACGTCCCTCTCCAACAACTAAATATGAAGTGTAGTTTTAATTTTATAAAAACGCAGCAAATATGTGGGGCTTCTTTCTCTCTCTTTAGTAACAGGAAAAAACTAAACTTGATCATGTTGTAAATTTCGAAATTACTAGGGGGAGGTAAATGCAAAATTTACAACATGATCAAGTTATCCTTCCCTTGTAAATTCAAAATTTACATGATACTCCCTCCCTCTAGATCCGCCACTACAATTCTTCTCTTTCAGTTTCTTTGAGTTGTAGCGGGAAAATTCTTGGCACATTATCCTCGTCTGCTAATGGTCAATTTTGTAATATTCTTTAGCCTGCTAGGTCTTTTGATGAACTAACATTTATCCATATTTTTGAAAATGTTAATATATGTACGTTCGTACACTTTATTTTTAAATAAATACGTACAAGAAATCCTGTTTAAGTAGAGAAAGTAAACTTGTGCAATATACATAACGCAGCCTTTGCTTTAGACTAAGTCCAACACATGTCCTAATTTTCTCCCCACATCAAACATGTCACTTTTTCTCAATTAGGATTGGATGAAATATTTACCTCATTCTTTCTAAAAAAAATTTTGTATGTTTATTGTGTGTTCTTGTCAAACATTTATACGCTCTTTTTAATATATACTTTTATATTAATGTTAAACATTTTTTTATCTTATTTTTGTTACTCTACATTGCGTAAGGGTATTCAGTAACCAAGCTAAGCAACTGCAAAGTGTATTTTTGTGATGATCAATGGTGTCTCTTTCAAAATTGTGAATGTCATAAAGCCTCTGGCTTAAAACACGAATCCAATTCAATACACTGCAACTGGAAAATTGTTGCATAATGCTTAGGTGACCTATAAGGCCCATGGGCCTATAGTTTGTCTGTTTTGCATTTAGATTTGTGTGTGTGTGTGTTTTATAAAAAAAAAATGTTTAAACCTTTTATAAATTAAAAATTTAAGGGGTTTTACATTCAATTTAACCTAGAACTCTTTTTTTCGCCTCGCAAACTTTAGCACCGCTTTGCGTGATACTATTATAAAGAACATGTAAATATTCTTAGTCTAAACCACTTTTAACAGGTTAGGACAAGTCTTAACCTGTCTCTAGCAGTCTTAACTCAATCGTACTTATAACCCCCCCCCCCCCCCCCCCATCGAGGCGCCACATACTATTTTGGTTCAAGCAAACTATTTAAACTATATTGTTTAAACTACCCTTTATTGCAGGTATACAACAGGAACAGTCTTGTTTAGACACTATTTAGAATTCATGATTTATAATAGAACTGATATAACCATTTTAATATAAAGAATTTTCCTTGAACACAAATGCTTGCATTTACATGAAAGGGGCTTTTAGAAGGCCAAATGCCCTTTCAATTGCATTCCTTGTTCTGCAGTGATCTAAATCATATCGTTCTTCTTTCTTGGGTAGTTGATTGGAGTCATAAACCACTCATTTAATTGGTAACTGGAATCCCCGATAACCATCGTCCATCAGTCAGATTTGAGAGACACTAAGGCAAAGAACTGCTGTGAAAATGATGTAAGAATTATATCTTTCAATTTTCATGCATGTTTAATCAGTATATATACCTGTATGCAGGGAATCCATTAGCGTTTTTCTTCAGTTTTAGTTATAATTTATTTAAAAATATATGGATAAAGTCTAATTTATAACCTAGAATTTTTTCATAGTACTAGAGCCATAACATCGCTGATTGTTTAAGTCATTAGATGGCTGTATACACTCGACAGTGTACACAGCCCCTACATCAACCTTCTCCTCTGCCTGCTTACCCCAGAGGGTTGGGAGGGCTGTTCTACCCCTCATTGCTATCTGGACTTTACGGCGTTGGGAGCCATTTGACACCAATCTTATCTCTCCACCCCATTAAGTATTAAGTAAACTATTCAATACTTAGCTGATTTGTATTTCTAAACCGGCCCATGTGCTCAGGTGAGAGATGTGGCAAATGGACTCTTTGTTTCATAATTTAAGCAAATTTAAGTTGGTAAATTAATATAATGAATTGTTCATGTTTTTAAGTATTTCATTTGAAAAAAAAACAATTATAATATACATGTATGTATTTGCCCTTTTTCTTTTTCAGGTTTGAAAAGATAAAAGATTTGTAGCATTGTATTGAAGACTCCTGATAAAAAGTATTAATTGATGAATTTGTGTTTTCGGTTTTTTGGTAGATGCTTGAAATTTTAACACAATCTTCTCTAAGGCATGCCATATTGTGGGATACATTTTCATTTTTGTTCAAATCCAATGTCAACTTCCTGTTTGTTAGTGCATCTGTCCGTTTCATACATAACAAATCTTTGTCGCAGTTTTCTCATTAGCTATTCATAGCAGATGCTTGAAATTGCGATGGACACCTAAGCAAAATTTCTTCTGACCAGTAAAGCTCAAAAGTAAAAATATATTTGAAAGCAAATATGAGGGTGCTGGGGGCACAATTCTTCAATAAGTTTTGATCTATAATTACATGTATAAACATCAAAATTTCTTAACAAAAATCCTTCCCTTTATAAGACAATTCATGAATGAATCTATCATCCCAAACTTTTGGCTCCACAGTAAATAATTTCCCTTTATAGGGCAAAAGATATTCATCTTTCTCATTTTTTTTTTTGGTAAATACCCCTCGTCCTGAAACAAACAAGAAATAAACAGTTTTATTATAAACAAAGAAAGTAGAAACAGTTTTTTTGTTTAATTTACACATTTTTTTCATCAACATACTTTTCAGAGAATTTCCTAAAAAGCGGAAATAGAACAAGAAGGCAGAACAGAAATTTAAGGGTTCAGGAAATTTAAATCAATACTATTTGCATCGTTTTCTTTGAATATCAGCTTGAGGGGTCCGACAAGCTAAAAATCAAATTGGTATGAGTAAATGAAACAATTGTCGCCGACAATCGACTGTCCATCGGTTTAAGCTCTTCAAATCGATTATGAAACGAACGTCGCTGGTGTCCCTGATAAAAATAATAATAAAAGGTAAATTTAGGTGTAAACTTTTAATTTTTATTCCTCAAAAATATTTGCAGAATGGTCAAACATGATCTATAATGATTAATCTCCACTTCATTTGACCAGTTGTTGACAATTTTTCACTGCCATGATTGAATGAAAAGTCAGGCGAAGAACTGGAAAAGACAAGAGTGATTGGGTTAAACTATAAAGAAGTACATGTACACAAATAGTTCAGACATTCTCTAAACATAATAACATAAATAAACAATGTTAGAGTCCAAATGAAATAATACTGATTGTGTGCCAGAAAAAAAATTATATTAAAATAATAGGAAGTGTGACTAATATCAGTACTATTCTCGTTTTTTACCCAAGTTTTACATAGGAATATATTGGAAAAATCTTCTTCTCCAGAACCACTGGGCCAAGAAAGATGAAACTCATGTGGAATCATCCTCAGGAAGTGTAGATTCTAGTTTGTTCAAATCATGACCCCCCCCCCCCCCCAGGCAAGGATGGGGCCAAAATGACCGACCCAAGTTTTGCATACGAATATATAGGAAAATCTTTAAAAATCTTCTTCTCCAGAACCACTGGGCCAGGAAAGATGAAACTCATGTGGAATCATCCTCAGGTAGTGTAGATTCAAGTTTATTCAAACCTTGCTCCCGGGGCTTGCTTGGGTGAGGCCAAAATTGCCGACCCAAATTTTACATAGGAATATATAGGAAATATCTTTAAAACTCTTCTTCTCAAGAACTACTGGGCCAAGAAAGATGAAACTCATGTGGAATAATCCTCAGGTAGTGTAGATTCATGTTTATTCAAATCATGACCCCGGGGCAAGAGTAGGGCCAAAATGGCCGACCCTAGTTTTACATAGGGATATATAGGGAAATATTTTAAAATCTTCTTTTCAAGTACTTCAGAGCTATGATTAGTGATATTTATATGGAATCATCCTCAGGTTGTGTAGAGTCTAGTTTGTTCAAATGTTGAATGCCTGGAGGGGGGGGGGGGGGGGGGGGGGGGGGGGTTAACTTCAAGCCCAATGTGCTCAGGTGAGCGCTGTGGCCCCTTGGCGTCTTGTTTTAAAATTACTGTATATATTGTGTCATAATCATTCTATAGGAATTAAAATCTTTATATTCTATTTTACTAAGAATTAAAATTCTTTTTTTGTTTATTAATATGACTGACTGTCTTTACTTATAAATCATTAAACTCAACAAAAATACACCTGGAATATTTTTTTTATGAATTTATGCTTTCACATGTTAGCAGGTCTCTTTATTTTGGAAGATGAATACCTGATTACATCCGATTATCAATCGAGTATGTGTTTCCGATTACAAACGATCATCGATTACGATTTCTCTCCGATTATTCAACAATAGGTGTGACTAGCTCCATAACCATGATTATTAAATGATATCAATATTATAAAGGACAATATAGGGTAAGACCAGTATTTGGCCACCGCTTTTGGGTGTCTTTCAGAATGATCCAACATTTTATCTATAAAACCTGTTGTCATCCCTTCTACAAAATGAGTGTTGGTTTTAAGATATGAGTTTTTCAACCCTTCTTTGGATTTTCAGAGGGCGTGACTTTCTCGACGCAACTTGTTTACCGGCTGTCAAATGATGACGTTGATTCTCATTGGTTGCCAGTTAAACCCATCAGTATTCATAGCATTGTTTACGTAGAATAAAAATAACACCACAAACTAGTTTGAAATTGTATTATTTCATACATGTAGTTATAAAAAAAAACAAAACTGAGCGTTAATACTATCCGTTTACTGTACAAAAGTTGTACTTTTGAAGTATTATCAATATTAACATGCAGCTTAAAATGCATCTTAACGTTTTTTCGGCGACAGTGAACAGAAATTCGGAGTTCCTCGCGTGGGGGGGGGGGGGGGGGGGGGGGCACATGCAGTTGCGCTATGAACATGTTGAGATCCTACAAAAAAATTAAACTGTCAAAATATGTTGTAAATTTTTCTTCAAACTTATCCAGGTTTAGATTAACAGTGTCCAGTTTAATAATTTTTTTTAAATTTCTCATTGGTCATTCAGGACTTTTGTCATTGGTCATTAAGGACAAAAAGAGACTAAATTGAAAACAAGAATACAAGTAATCTGTAATTATAATTTTTATAATTGTTTAATTGAATCTTGATAATGGTGCAAACATATCAGGTAAGGAAGAGATCTTAATATAACTTTTTAAATTTCAGATATCATTATGCATAGTGTATCACCAACTTTGATAATCATTGTCATCATCGTCATTGCTTACAAGAACCTCATAATGATATCCCCTGTAACAGAATTCTATTGTTGAAGTGAATGATGTGAGAGACACAGCCGAAGCGAACTGCTAAGGAAAAGGCAAAGCAGAAATTGCCATTCAAATAATTAGCTTAAATGTGTTAATCAGACTGGAAGAATTTTCTTATGGATGATTGTCAATTCTAATAAACAAGACTTGTTTGCAGAGTTGTATATAATAAATGTAGGTCACAGACCAGTCTACACCAAAAAGCGTACGTAGATTCCGTACCTCTGAAGCCCTCACGGTTTACCGAATCTGTTACCAGGGTTGTTTTCCGCTAATTTAATATGAACGTGCGCTTTTTAACTAATAAAAGATATTTTCTTTTCATTTTAAAAATTAACCATTTATTTCCCCAGAATGTGTAAACCAAGCGCTGACAGAGGATAAAAGTTTAAGGGTAGCGGAAACAAGTCTGAATACAGAATGCCGAAACAGTTGAAACTTTAAAGTATATACTTACTTTTGCACTCTTGACCATTTCTGTCCCTGACGGATACATCAAAGCGAAGCACATTTCCATCAGTATCAAACATGATTGTATTGTACTAAAATAGAGTAACGTCTCGGACAAATGCCATAAACTGTATACATTTTCTTACTGGTATTCCACATTTAGCTATTCAAAATGAATTTGGCCAACACTTTGTACAATCATGATATGGTGATGCAGCATTCCTAGGTGAAACCAGAAGTCTCCATCGAGACTGTAGCTCTACTGGTTTGTATTTATCAAAAACCATTGCACTTTTCTATGTAACTTGTGAGCCAACTTATACTGATATCAGACAAAAACTGTACAAGGATTAGCGTTTTAACGGAATTTCACAGAATATTTTATTTTTAGAAACCATGGCAACACCGTTCATCGAAATCGAAAACCGGTGCACTTTTTTATGTATCTTAATGAAATCTACTTGTGTGCCAAGTTATATTGATATCAGACCAAAACTGTAGAAGGAGTAGCGTTTTAAAGGAATTTCACAGAAAATTCGATTTTTAGTAACCATAGCAACACAGTTCATCGGAATCAGAAACAGATACATTATTCTATGTATCATAGTGTAGTCTACTTGTGTGCCAAGTAATATTGAAATCAGACTAAAATTGTAGGAGGAGGACATACAGACAGACGGACGGACGCCGGACGCATTACTATCGCATAAGCGCTTCTGGTCTCTGACCAGTAGAGCTAAAAATGACCAAGATCATCATCACTATTCTCACGTCCATGAGTATCGATCCACGGAATGGCTATTGATTTTGATATTGAATGGCGAGTGATTTTTTTTTATTCACGTGACATTTTGCGCGGCAACTATTCTTGTTTTACGTAATACATACGTAAAGATCAATTAAAGATCCTTTGATTTTCATTTTTTAAAATATTTATATGGCTTGATTAATTGACTTTTTCCAGTTTGTTCTAAATTAAATATGCATATATGTAATACAAAACACAAAATTGCTACATAATCATACATATCTTGGCCTGAACCCTCCCCCCTCTTTCCTTCATCTCTCTTTAATCACATTGGCCCGTATACATTTTAGAGTTTACAAGTGTTGAATTTATGATACTGTGTACATCATACAATTTTAATTGGCCATCAAGTTTCTACCAAAAGTTTTATGTTAAAGCATATATGTAGGCTTTTCAACTGCCGCTAGGGGTCGGTGTTATGAATGATAACTTACTGCTAAAACTTGTTTAGAGCAGACTTGGGGTATCTAACTGTTTACACGCAAGGCAGTTTTTAGAATTTCCCAAGTGTTTCTTTGCTCTCAGTACACTTTCGCTTCCACACGATATCTGTAGAACCATTTGAGCTATTGCAATGAAATTTAAAATAACAACTCCCTGTGGCTTAAAGAAGACTTCTACTGATATTGAAGTCAAAAGGTCAAAGTTCAAGGTCGTAAATTTATACATTTTGTCCGTGTTTAACATTATCATTTCCGGGCGATATTTCAAGAAGATTTTGAGTTTATGCAATGTAATTTTTATACCAAAACTCCCTAGGACCTCTCTCACCCCTGTCAAAGTGCCCCGCTCCGTTTTTTTATTAGTATTTATAGTATTATATGTCGCTATGTTTACCACAGGTGCATGCGAAGATTCATTGCGTATAAAACAGGTTCTCGGCGGACTTTATGTTCTTCTATTAGAACTGTTTAATAAAGGCTAAATTAATCAAACACCATGGATTGTTACAATATCGAGCATGAATATATACATGTATGTGACTTTACTTCTGCATTTCTACTTCACGATACACAAAGCGTCTCCGCGGTCTAGTGGTATGTCTCCCGCTTCACAAATGAGGCCCCGGGATTGAATCTCGGGTAATCCTTTTTTTTTTAATTTTCTTTTTTTTTTAAAGATAGTATTTAGCATGTGAAAAAAAATAAAGTTATAAAATCACCATTACAGTGCGATAAATATTCCATATAAAAAGAATCTTCTATACACGATTCCAAAAAGTCGCGCCCTCTTGCGTGAGAGGTACCTACCTTATGTATTGATGACGTCAAACGAGGATAAACGTAAGATTCACACATGGTACAATGCACAAGATTTAAAACATAGTTGAACGTAAGTACTTAAATGGAAACAAATTTGTATTTAAAAAAACTTGCATTATTATATTTATAGCCGCTGTAGTTTACGTGAATTAAATGAAGATGTTTTCTTGACAATCAATGAGCATGTAATGTTAAATCTACTTTCATTTTTGCGCACATTGTTATGTAAACAATGATGCATACATGTACGTCAGACATTCTATGAAAACATGACCAATTAAGATTTTTTCTATGTCACTTAAAAATATACCGTTATAACATCTTGAATTTAAATTATATGATTGATTTCAATCTTAAGTCTCAATTAACTTACACACATGGTTTTGTAAATATTTACCTACTCCCTATATATGTATTTATATTATGTATACATGTATGTATTCGATAAGGAAATAATGTAATGTTGAAAAACGAATTTAACTGCAAATCTTCATGTCGTTCATTTTTAAAATTTACAATATCAAGATGGATTCACAGCCGTAAAGAGTTCCAAAGAGAATGCGATGAATGTTTAAAAAAATGTTAACCTACATATGTACGTACTTCGCACTCGTGAAAATAAAAAAAAATTCTGTCCCACTGGCACTCGTGAAATAGAATAAAATTCCATATTCAACTACAAAACATTGAATACCCTCTATTTTTTTCTCTATGCATGTACTAGTTCATCGATAGGCGCGGTTTAAAATTAAAAAATCACGTGCGGGCGGGCCGTGAACCGATTGAGACAGAAGCGGGACCTGTAGCACGTGGATAAGCGTACCTTCAAGAGGAATACTGTCCGATTTTTATGCAAATTATCACGCAAGGCACTCGGTTGATGAAATAAAAAAAATAGAAAGTTATTCCTTAACAAAATCTTTAAATTAATTAAAACAATTAATTAGTCATGGATTAATCGTGGGTTAACAGACAATGATAGCTGCATGCCCCGGTGTTCAATACCGGTATTATATCTTTAGATGAACAATATCCCGGCATCTGTGTTATTTATTTAACATGAAAAGTGTTAGAAAACTGAGCTTGAATAATCGCTGAAATATCGGGGTGTCTATGTAAAAAAAATAAAATAAAGTTGGAAACTATATAACGCCTGTTCAGTCGGGTAAGTAACTAAGTTTATGGGTTTTATCAACATGTACAACATTCACAGTAATTGATCCAGACCCTGATCTCTTCACATTTTGCAAAATGTAAATAAACACTGCATGTGAAAAATAAAAGTACAAACATTGCAGAAAAAGTGAAAGTGAAAGATGGATCTCATTACGGATGGCTGGAGTAGAAGCAAATTACAGTATGTACGTCTTCCGGAAACCTTTTCCCACACAATGATTTCAGAACATGCGAAATTGTTAGGAAATATATTTAAAACGTAGAAAAACCTGTTGAAAAGGTTAAAAGTTTTCTTTAAAAAAATATTTTTTTTGAAAGGGGGGGGGGGTATATGGTATACACGTGTACAATGTATACGAAAGAAAATGACTCTGTGTACCAGTGCAACGATTCCGCTAATTCATACATGTCAATGAGATTAATTGTATTTTTAATACATGTTAAAAGCATTAATAACAATAAATGGTTCTAATAGTACTATTATAAAACCGACATCAGGTGAAAAAGAATAAACATCATGAACATGTAATAACTATCACAGGCACCTGACATTACTTATTTTTCTTTAAATAAGGAATTAAATACCCCTACCTACTAATAAACACAAGGTAAGGGCTATATTATTTTTTATTAAAAGAAAAGTAAGTAAAGTTTGGGCCTGTGATATCAAATTGATAACTCTTTCGCTTTAGGTCTATGATACAAGCGATTAGAGCTTCCTCGTCTGACGTCATAGTAAAGGGAAGTAACTTGAGTTCGCGAATTTTTGAAATCGTGTATACACATAATAAAGAATAAGGAATCAAATCTCTATACGCATATTGCGTTAAACAATATACAATCAATGGAATCAGGACAACTCGCCCCCAAGACAACTCGCCCCCAACACCTGTAAAGACAACTCGCCCCCAATTTAGGACAACTCGCCCCCACTCAAGACAGCTCGCCCCCATTGCAGAGACAACTCGCCCCCATTATTTTTTCTTGTGTATTACAAGGAAAAAGCAACATATTTTATTCAATAAAATATATTTAAATGCAGATTAATAATTAATGTGTATTATAAATTAAATAAAATTGATATTTACGATTATGTTGTTGTTTGTTTTTTTTTACTCATATATAAAGTAAACACGGTGTAAGTATAAGATATATATTATTTCCTTATTTTTTTTTCTTGAGAAATAGAGAAAATAAACGCATTTTGATTTATCATATTGTTTAAAATTTATATTTGTAGAATATGTCTGGGTAAATCAAGTACATGTTCTAAGTCTTGAACAATTGTAATTATTCAATGACACATTAATGAATTCCATCAACGACGGCTTTTAGGAAACTTATGAAAACTATAATGAAAACATCACACAGAATTTTAATGAAATCCCCAAGCTCACAAGTATAATTTGAAACTTCAAAGTAATGATTAATTAGGACATACAAGCCCCGAAAATTACGTGTATTTCGTTTATAAAAAAAAAATTGGAACTTCAAAGTGATGATTAATTAGGACAACCAAGCCCCGAAAATTACGTATATTTAGTTGGTCAAAAATGGGCCTGCCCTTTTATGTGCTTGTTATTCTACTCTACAAGGAAACCGCCAGCATCCCGACCCAACTGAAGATGATCAGCGAGGGAAAACTCCGGAGATACCAACGAAAGACTACAAGACTTCTACAGTGCCACATCAACCAACTTTGGGACAACTACAATCATTATACGCATATTGATATACATGTGTTTTATTTGCATCAGTATACATGTATACATTTAATAATTCTACAAATTCAGTCAGATGGATCCGAATTTTTCCCTAAGCGAGGGACACGAATTCTCCGAATTAGCTTGTTTTTTTTTATTGTAGAAGACATAACGCCACAAAAAATGCAGCACATAATAGACGCACCGCAACAACAGAGGAGCCATCATCCCAACCACTTGATGAGGAATTAGAGGCGATTGACGAACTAATAAATTGTATACAGGCAGATTTGCCTGGGAGAGAATAACAGGGATTTGAATGTCAAATTTAACAGACGAGCTGTGTATGCTGTCAACGATCCCCTTGAGTCATCAGACACAAATTCAAAGAGAAAGTGGAATGAACGACAAAAGTTTAATAGCCAGGGCAAACGTCAGCAGAAGAGATGCTTCACTTGCAATTCAACAGACCATATTTCCTTCAACTGTCCAAGAAATAAGGAAAACAATAAAACCCATATTAGATCTTCCCCAATGCAAGACAGTAGGCGGTCGTTAAACCGCCTAGGACCGAGGCAGTAGGCCGTGCGCCGGTCGAAAATCCTGAAAGGCCTAGTACATCAATGAATAGTGATCTCTCCTTGGATTTGGAAGTAGAAGTTTCTAAAAGAGCGCAAAAGAAACACAGTAGTGTTATTCAGGCGGAGAATTCTGGAGAATTGCAGCTTAACAAAGCTGACCAAGTTTCCAAGTCAACAAGTGTATCTAGTAATTCCATTTGTGTTGATGTTAGTAGTGAAAATGTAGAATTTGTTAGTGAGATACGGATTCCAGGAAAAACTGGATTTCATGTTGAAGGAATGATTCAGGGAGCAAATGTAATTTGGAAAGTAGATAAAGGTGCGAGAAGATCATTTATAACAGAGGAAACCTATTACAACATCTTTCCGGAAAATAGGCCCTTACTAGAACGAGTAAGGACAAAGTTCCTAGCAGCCGACGGACAAACAATAAAAACCATAGGAACTGCTAAAATGATTTTAACACTAGGAAATGTAGACATAGAACAGCGAATATTTTTTGGTGGAGTTAAGAAAAATTTGTTGGCAGAAGACTTTTACGTGAGATATAAATGTGTTTGGGATCATGACACCAATGAACTCTTAATGAAGTGTGACCACGGAAATGGAAAACGAACTAACTATAATTGTTGCACAAAGACCGTAGAAATTCCAGGAAACCACGAAGCAATTATACCATCCAGGCTTACTTATGAGGAACAAATTAATGGATTACCACTATCAGTTCAAAATTTCGTACAATCTCATAAAGTTGCAGTCGCAAAATCGCTACTGAATGCGGAAACATGTGATGTGTTTTTACGTGTGTTTAATTCCGGAGAAAAACCAATTTCGATCAAGAGGGGTACATAAATGGCATTATTCATACCAGTGGAGTATGTGAGTGAACCAATTGATATGTGTAATGATGAGATTAGCGCTGTTACTGAGGAAAACAGCGAGCTATCGCAACATTTAAAGGCCGTCTATGAGGACGGATGTGAACATTTGACTGAGGAGGAGTCAAAGAAATTCAAGGAATTCCTTATTCGGAGAGACCGTGTGTTTGCTAACCCCGGCCCGAGATTATTGAATGACCGTGATGATATTTCTATTAAAGAGTAATTATTGGTGTATGATTCCAGCCGTTATTTTACCTACTGCGGTGTATTTTATTGAAAAAACGAAAGATTTCTGAGATCGACCTGAAGTTGTTTCCCTTTCTCACTTTGTATACAAATAGTGTTTACGTAAAATCAAATTTAGCATGTTTCCCTCCCCTGTGAATCTTGTGTATAAATAATGGATTAACAATTTGTATGAAAATTTGACTCAATGATAAATTGTATTTGCTGACAAGGGCATTGTATCGACCATAAATCTTACGAAATGATAACTTTAAACGAGACTGCTGATAATCTTGTTTCATCAACTTGCTTGTCAATAATTTACCCCGTTTAAAAAAATTGTTTATATGTAGGGCATGCTCTTGCGTATCGAATCAACTGAAATATATATAGTCCGTATGCATTCAAATAAAGTAATAGTATCTTTTGGAGGATGTCATGAAAAAATTACTTAGGTTTGGAAATTAAAGTCTTTTCCATGAAAAATATTTCCTTTTCAAGTGAAAATATACATTCATAGCTTTGGACACAATATAGGAAACTTCAAATTTGTCTGGATCAGAAATGAAAATTTCTCAGAGGGAGACTGTAAGCTGTAGCAGAGATCGGTGTAAATCTCCCACTGTATACCACTAGAACAATGAGAAAGCTATTTATCAAGAGGTATGCAAGATGCGGTATTAAACCAGCTCTAATGAGAGAGGTATATCGATACCAGACAGGTAGTTGCAATGCAGAAGAAACAAGTGACCAAGCAGCTGTTAACAGTAGAGTTGCTGAATATTTATTGTCGGTTGATAATGAAACACTTTTATATGATCTGCTAAAAAGGCAGGCCATTTTACTTATCATTCTTGTTATATTCATCATAAAAAGTAACTGAAATAGAAATACAAAAGAACCCACCAGCCGTGTTTGTGTTCTTTGTACATGGAATTATACATATATTGCGGCCGTGACAATGGCGCCCAACGATGTTTTCAATTACTAAAGAATCTACATTAATTAGATAATTCGATATCAACGTGGAGGAATATCATCCTTTCATTCATTAATACTTCTTTTATTCTAGTTCACCTTGTTAATTCACTATTTCAACATTGTGTTTGGTTTTTGAGTTTTACACAGAGGCCTCAACTTCTTCCGAGATGTACCATTATGCCCCGTTATTTTTTTTAATCTTTGAACAGATAAGAAAATGTGGGAAGCTGACTGTTAGCATAGCCTTCAACATCCTCCAAGACTAGGGCTGCAAGAGCTCAAATGG
>PRKT01001496.1:8775-19126 GCA_003671525.1 Saccostrea glomerata
AAAAAATCATGAAATTACGCGCATGCACGTGTGCTGAAATCTGATTGGCTGAAACTTTAAATGGCTATAACTCCCTTGTTTTTCAACCAAACAGGATGGGATTTAGAACATAGATAGATGTAAGGGACTCCTACAAGAAGGTATTATCATAATGCACGTGCACGCACGTGCGTGCATTTGAAACGAGTATATTTAAAAATACTCTTGAATGAGTGATTTTTATTACTTTTGGACTGAATGCTCTAATATATAGTATATTGAAATATATAAATAGTGTAGACAAGATGATATGGTCATAACGCACATGCATTCACATGCGCTTGGGTGCAATGCTAAAAATTGAATATAATTGATATCCTTCTGGGAAAACATTGTTAAAGTAAAAAATGCGCAGAGTTTGTCTTATTTAATGAAGCTTACAGGGGATATGGCACCGAAAGGGAGTTGGGGAGCGTTTGGGGAACATCTGTAACGGTTCCCGTTACAATTAGCACTAGTTATGAACTTGTTTACAAACTCTACGAGATTGGTTATAATATGAACGTCTTCATTTAACGGACAATTTGTTTTTATGATGTGTACCAACTTTGACACTTTCCAATCAGACTTATGAGGATGATGCACCGATCTAATTTACTAAGGAATGTGCAAGTTCTCCGCTGTCCACATAAATAAAGGACATTGTTGTATCCTATAAGGAGACGGGGAAGAGAACTTTCGTGAGGGGCGGACTATATCAGTGTTAATGAAGTGATTCTTCTATTAACTAATTGTTGTGACCAAATATGTAATTCCCCACTTATAAAAGTTGTGTACACTGAGTATCAGTAGCTTTCACCATCTTGGCTCCGAGATCTTTATAATTGAACTTTTTATGTACCATTGTTTGTTACCTTTGCTGTGACTTTATAATAAAACTATAAACTTACAAAAGTCTCTTTAATTCAAACACTTTAATTGTGTTATATAGAGTTCCAGTGACACTTCTTTCTGACGTACTGGCCCTGTACCTCCTAGAAACCAGTGGGTTTTATACGGGCAAATGCAGTGTTGCTTCGTGGTGTTGTGGGATGTGTACGGTTTTCTCTGACCCACGGTTGAACATTTGCTGTAGTCATCCCCACTGCATCACCAAGAGGCCGGAATTTCGCAATTTATGTCTCAGACATGATGTTATCTAGATAAGATTGCGAACTTTCTGAATTAGAGTGTCCGAACAAATCTGGATCCTAGCTTCGGGGCAAGTACGTTCAGGAACGAGGCGTACCGTAATTTTGAACTCTAGCAGCATGGTCGCCTTGGAGCTGGAAGGCGAGTGGTAGTGCCATCCTGTGAGTGTAGACAGATACGACTTGGATTTCCTGAAGTCAATCCTATGGACAATAAGTCTTTATTTTCTGATTCACCTTAAAAGAGAAATGTTACCTACCACAAGTTGTCCTTTCTTCTGCTCTTTAAACGTTCCTTAGATGACGATGTGATTTCCAAAGAAATATAAGTAGCAATTTCATCTAATTTTATGGCTTGTACACTCTTCATATATGTTTTTCTTCGTGCTCCATCCGTTTGTATTAAAAAAAAAACTTGCAGTGAGATCTAAAATACAGATCTGTGTTTAATAATAATTTATATTTTCACATTCTTAGATTTTAACCCACCGGGCCTTTTAGCAACTTGTCTATCATGAGCAACCAACTGCTTTGTTTTGCGTTAGAACTGGACGACTGAGGGTGTTGCTAAAACGCGAAACGGAAAGGAAAACCGAAAAAAAATATCTTATTTTAAATCACTAAAAAAACAAATTTTATCATAAACCATATATCTAAGAAATATTCAATCACCCATTATTAAATACAAGTTGATATAGTCATGTTTAGTCTCTTATTCACAAAAATCGCTGACATGGCGTAATTAGAATCGAATTTAGAAATGTAGGGGGGGGGATCTTACCTGAATTGGAAAAGCGAAAACAAGAATACAATTGTTTGATTCTGGAGAGGGATACAAGTTTCAACTCTTACATTAATATTTTTACACTAACTTACTACCCTAATTACACTAAAAATGAAAGAAAAAGTTAGCAAGCTCACATACCCCACGCTCTCCCTAAAGTCGATGTCTTGAAATTCCCAGAAAGAAAGAAAGGAATCGAAATTTCCCGGTAATATGCACATCTACACATTTTGTCCTAAATATCTGCAAAGTTTGACGAAAGTGTGTGCAGCGGTTTATGTAAAGTTGCGCTGACAAAAAAAAAATGGACTGGTGGGCTAACTGACTGACGGCTCAAACCATTATACCTTGTTGCGTGGGGTATTAAATGGGGGAGGGGTATGATATCTAGTTGCAAGAAAAATAAAATGTAAAAATCATAAGATTGCAATTAGCTCAAACCTTTCCGACAAGCTCAGATGTACACCTCTTGTGGAACACTGGTTGTTGAAATTAATACAGAATAGGATCGCTTCCAATTTATTTAAATTCTGGACAGATAAAGTTGGAAACCTTCTCTGGGGTAAATTTAATATAGCATCTTTACATTCAATGAAGTTAAAGTTTGTATGTGGTATATGGGTGTGTGTAGATATATATGCAAGTTACCAAAAGAATTCTAAAATTGCTTTTCTTTCAAATTCCAGATCACCATAAAAGCTGGCCAGATCTTTGAAAATTTTCGTTTTTTGGCTATGTCTGGGGAAATAATGGTTCCCTTTGTTAGGGAAGCCATCAACACCAATAGAGACCCAATTGTTGAGGGTTTCCTTGATAGGCTAACTACCCCAAATCAAAAATTTATGAATGATGTTCTTTTTTGATTTCAGCCTTACCCTTCATGCATTTCGTGCTGGCGTTAGACGGAACAACAGTGATACAATTCTTAACAGCAGAAATATGTTTTTTCCGTTGTTCTTTGGTCTTAACATGCCATTTTACATGGATTCAATGATAAGACTGCAATTTCTATTTTTATCTTGGAAAACCCAAACAGGAAGGCAAAGAGTTTCATAACCCTTGGTCTGCTATCTGACTATTTGTCGAAACATTGATAGATGTGGTTAATCATTTTCTGTCACACACAACCTGCTGAAATAAGTGCACCAAAACTTGTGGTAATTCAATTTTCAAGAATCTTTAATAATTATAGATCAGACAAAATATTGCAATTAAAAATGGGGATGACATAAAAGGACATAAATTACTGTTATACGTACGACCTGACAGATGAGATAGCGTGTTTCAGAAAAGTGATCAGAAAAAGTGGTTTTCTGCAGCAAAGCTGTCTCACAACACTCTCCAACTAACCCAAAGACAGCGAACTCGCACAATTTTCTAGACAATGCAGACACAAAAACATCTTTACTACACTCACATCACTACAAACAAACTTTCATCCAGACAGAGATACACTCCCATTTTCATCCAACAGAAACATTGAGACAACACTCAGACATTTCCAACAAAAGTAAAGAAGACATTATTGAACATGTACAACTTTGCTTAACGAAATGAGGGCCAATGTACTTAAAAAATTGGGTAAAATAAAGTCAAAACAAGCTACAATATATATGAATTTCTTAAAGAAGTAAATGAGATCAACGAAGACCAGAATCAAAGTGGGAGTGATTGATGTAAGTAAAAAATACGGTTTTTTTTAATACTTGATGACTCCAATTAGATATGTTTTTTTATTTATTTCTATTTTAAGGTAGATCGCGAGTTTGCTGACGTCACAATAGCATTCGACGTAAGAAGCTTACTACGTTTACAGTATCAACTACAAACAAGCAAAAAATATTTCCATCAGTACATTAAAGCGTGTTTTGTCTGTAAAAATATTTATATGTAATAAAAGATAAAGGATTAATCAATAACCAATCAAAACTAAATTAAATTAAGAATTAACATAACGTTAAAATATGAAAGGTCAAAATTTATTAAAGTAATATAAATCTGTGTTTCATTTAAAAAAGTGTGACAATTTAGGTAAATTATGACAATGTTTACAAGAGCATTTATTGCCAATCAATTAAAAATTGAAAATGCTGATAAAAATGTTTTATTTTCAATGAATTGTTGATTACATCGTGATTCTGAAACGTACTACGAAAATAATGACGTCGTTCTAACCTTATATAACGTCTTAATGAAATTATATACAATATAACGTCTTAATGAAATTATATACGTTTATTACAAATATGTAAATCTTTTAATTTTTTTTTGCGAGAAAATGAGCGAGAACACATTTTTTTTTTGATAGATCGATTCTAAATTTATCTCAGTTTCATTGTGTTGAGTAATATAAAATTCGTCTGCGCCGTTTATATATTATAAGCATGGTTTTAAAATGCGTTTACCGATGAGAATGGCACATTTATATTTCATTATAATAGCGTCACCAGTTCTCATCAACATTAGTGCCTTTGAAATACAATAACAATATAACCACGCAGACGAATCTCACAAAAATTTCAGAAAGTAAAATTTGAAATGAGAGGATTCCGTAGACAAATTTTCTGAGTATGTTTTCAAGCAGACAGTAAACTCGCGATCTACCTTAAAATCTACCAACAAGTTAAATGACTAAAAATGATTCAAAAGAAAACTAGAGGTGTTGTGAGCAACTAGCTAAATAAATGATACCCCACCGCCTATATGATTATAATGACAAAGTCCCTGTTTTGCTCTCGGAGACCCGAATTAGGGTCGAATCAAATAGTAAATTAGAAGGTACACAATGGCATTATGTAATAAAGAAACTGAAAATATCAATAAATTTTTTTCAGTGGTATGATAGGAGATAAGTTGGGGATATGGGATAAGTGCCCAAAAGTATAACAGACGGAAGGACAGACAAATGGACATACCGATTGCTATATACCCTCCCGCTTTGCAAGCGGGGAGTATAACATTTATCTAACATAAAGATAAGATTGTGCAATATTTCTTACAAATGTATACAGCATTTTAATGTTTCTTGCCGATATGTTTTGGGCAGGGGAACTTCAAATTTATTAAAGCCTTATCCCTATAAGCTGTTACACCCATGCAACACGCATTGCTCCAAAAATTACACTCTTCCACCTCACATCCTATCATTTTTTAACATTTTTCTGGCTTATTACAAGGAAAATATGTTGATAGTCAACGGAGATTCCGTAGACTTGACAGATATAGAGTTGTACTTGGCAAGAAATACATACTTCTACGCCGGGTTGATCATTGGTATGTAAACTGTTATTCTATTTTTCCAAACGTAGTAAAAAATCCTCTTCGTTTTATATTTTTAAAATATATATATTTCATTTTTCAGGACTATCCATAATATAGGGAGGTCCAATCCCAACAATCTTTGAAGGCATCCTTGAGGAAAATGAGGAGAGGTACCTACAATTTCAGGCCGGTTTGAGAAGAACGGGAATCTTACAAGTAAGTTTTCTTAGTTCATAGTGTAGAATGGTTTAAATACTTTTTTAATATTCCAGAATGTAAAGTTCACCTTTTCACTCATATATACAATTCCTTTTCAGTGTAAACCTATAGGGTTTAGCACAGACATATTGTTTGAACATTTTAAACTTAGACAATATTAATAACATAATCATTTTTAGTTTTTAGCAGTTAAAATAAATTGAGATAAAGGTTTATTAAATCAGAATGGATATTATTAGTGACGCAGATTCGGTGACTTTATAATTGGAAAAGGGACTTTAATTTTGTAAACAATTATTATCTTGTCAAAACAAATTGGATTTTGTTGTTGTTCAAATGCACTATAATTTGGTAGATCATTTTGTAATGAAATTGATCCAAATAGACCAATCAAGCCCATCGATAGTAAGAAATACAATGGTATTATTAAGAGTTTTGACTAAGAGCAATAAAATTGGGAACTTTGAAGTAAATAAGTAAAAGAGCTTAAGGCTAGAACTCCTGTGGTGCAGAGATGGGGACTGAGCCCATAAATATTAGTAATGAGTGTTTACCTGTATTCGAGGGTGGTGCCATGTTGGGGTTCATAGGTCAACGGACAGACTTACGGACAAAGCGTAGGTGGTTAGTGATGGTGAATTAGCCAATGAAATGCATTTTTATATCCGGGATCATGGATACCCACTGAGCACAAAATACCCTGTTTTAGTCAGAAAAGAGGATTCCCGGTTTTATTCTCAAACAATTACATTTCTTTGGCATTTTATTATTCTGGGAATCATTCTTTTGGACTTTTGTTTATCTATTTATTTGGAGTTCAGTCTTAAACTCTTTATATTTTGGACGGATCCTTTGGACATCTATATAAAAAGTGTATTGGTCTTTTCTGATCATATTTCAGAATATTTCTAAAACTATACGATCACGAAGAATTGTAAATTGGATTAATTTAATAAACTTTTGAAAACGAAGACAAGTTTTCGTCATTGGCTTACATCGTACAAGTCAATTTGGTGCTCGATGACCAGGATTTGCGAAGTACTGTAAATAAATTAACGTTTGTGATAAAGACTGAAAAAGGACTGTGAACTGAATTAATGCTCGGAACCAGGAATGGAAAATTATTTCAAAAAGTCAATTCGGTAATTGCGATCAAGGTCATGCGAAGTTTTATTAAAATGTCGAACGCGGAGGGAAAATGTGGCAAGGTAGGACGTAAATTGCTGACCCAGAAGTATCTGTAGCCTGACCATGTTTTGATTTTTTAATTTGATTTTTCGGAAATATTAATTTTGGCTTATTGTTTCGGTTAATTTTAAAGAATGTTTATGATTTATTCGACAACAGTTTTAAAAATGAAGGAAAAATCTAAAAATTTAAAATGAAGAAAAAAAGTTTATCATGTAGTGTTGATTCCTTGTTGTCATTATAAAAAGTAAATGATATTGAAAAAAAATCATCTTGAAATTGAATTTCTACACAAGGAATGCGTTTAATCATATTGTACATATGTGTTGTAGTGATGGAAGTTCGCTTCTAATCAATGTTGTTTAAAAAAAAAATTAAGAGAGAAAAGAGAAATTATTAAGCAATACCTTGTAATGGACAGGCAAGAGAAAATGGTAAAGAAGTTCACGTCAGATTTATTGTCACATTTTTTTTAGATCTTGAATTTGAAGATTGACTAGATTTGTTTTTAAGTTTATAAATTTTGAGAAAAGTGCAACACTGAATCAAACAATACGTTGGAATTTATCGTGGACTAAATTTGAGGCATTTATTTTTAATATGACGTTGGTCTGATACCAAGGACGGTGATTACGTCTGACCCAGTGTTAATGGGCCGTCATAAGTGTTTTGTACTGATCCTGAGTTAAATTCGCTGTGAGGATGCGATTGTGAAAAGGATAGTACCGTGTTTATGTTTTTGAGTATACCGACTGTGGATATCACAAGAAGTCGTGGAAATGAAGAAATACGACAGGTGATAGCAGTCATTTGGAGATGCTAACAGATGAAGAAAACGTTCGAGACTAATGATATTTACTGATTTGTGTTGTACTTTTGAACGGATGTACCAACAAATAATAAGTCAATTACAAATTCTGACGTTGGAGAACAATTTTTTTTATTCGGACTTAACTATTGGATTCAAATTTAAATTTAAAAGTACGGGATACGCTGATGGCTTCTAATTTGAAGGACGATGCTACCGTCTGGAGTGGTGATAATTGCACTCCGTCATTTACTAAATCACCAGGACTGTATCCGCTGCGTGAACTTCAAAAGTAACACGGTGACCTATGTTACTTATATTTGTGTAGAATATAACTAAATTTTGATCTATACCTAAGTGTGGAATGAGAACATTGATTCCAAAGCGAACAAGTGTACTAAAGCGTAGTGAAGGCGCCAGTAGTGAACAGTAGTAAAACCGTATATCCACGTAGAGTTGTTAGGCAAAGGTATATTGGACACATATAATGGACCCATATAATCAATGTAACCGTAAATATTGGACTTTATTTCGGGAACAAGAAGAAAACGTCCGCGAATGATTACCGTATGAAATTAACAATTAAGAAATCGATACTAAATTATTTTCGAAGACTGTGGAATTTGTTTAATAAGAAGTTAACAGTGTTGCGGAATTACTTCCTATCTTGTGAACGAAATCAACTGTGACTAAGTTTAAAATTATGTCTCGGATCTGACGGAGAAATTTCCAGTGGCCATAGAAATTTCTTAGTGTGTGGGGACGAATGTAATCCTATAGGGTTTAGCACAGACATATTGTTTGAACATTTTAAACTTGGACAATATTAATAACATAATCATTTTTAGTTTTTAGCAGTTAAAATAAATTGAGATAAAGGTTTATTAAATCAGAATGGATATTATTAGTGACGCAGATTCGGTGACTTTATAATTGGAAAAGGGACTTTAATTTTGTAAACAATTATTATCTTGTCAAAACAAATTGGATTTTGTTGTTGTTCAAATGCACTATAATTTGGTAGATCATTTTGTAATGAAATTGATCCAAATAGACCAATCAAGCCCATCGATAGTAAGTAATAAAATTTGAACGGAAATACAATGGTATTATTAAGAGTTTTGACTAAGAGCAATAAAATTGGGAACTTTGAAGTAAATAAGTAAAAGAGCTTAAGGCTAGAACTCCTGTGGTGCAGAGATGGGGACTGAGCCCATAAATATTAGTAATGAGTGTTTACCTGTATTCGAGGGTGGTGCCATGTTGGGGTTCATAGGTCAACGGACAGACCTACGGACAAAGCGTAGGTGGTTAGTGATGGTGAATTAGCCAATGAAATGCATTTTTATATCCGGGATCATGGATACCCACTGAGCACAAAATACCCTGTTTTAGTCAGAAAAGAGGATTCCCGGTTTTATTCTCAAACTATTACATTTCTTTGGCATTTTATTATTCTGGGAATCATTCTTTTGGACTTTTGTTTATCTATTTATTTGGAGTTCAGTCTTAAACTCTTTATATTTTGGACGGATCCTTTGGACATCTATATAAAAAGTGTATTGGTCTTTTCTGATCATATTTCAGAATATTTCTAAAACTATACGATCACGAAGAATTGTAAATTGGATTAATTTAATAAACTTTTGAAAACGAAGACAAGTTTTCGTCATTGGCTTACATCAGCTCTATCAACAGACCTGTTTTAAGTTCCTTATGTCAGAAAAATCCAAAACTGACCTAACAGTCTCAAAGTTCCATCGCCTTTTTACAGTTGAATTTTCTGAAGTCGGATCTAACGATCGTCGGAGAGAAGAGGATTCCTATCGAAGTTTTGTACGCTTCACACGGGAAGTGTTTGGTAAGTACGTGTTTATATTTTTAATGCACAATTTCATCGGTATTTTGTTCCAAACCCAAAACATATTTTGTCTTCAAAGTACGTGTATTGTAACTGAAATATGCCGATATATGCACATTTAACTGTATACATGTATATCTTCTTATAAATAATTTGAAAAATGCAGTGTCTGGGTTTTTAAATTATTTAAGGCAACACGGAAGTCAACGTTCACTGTGGCTTCTCTCACATAAAATGATCCGTGTCTGACCTTTATTTAACAAGGGCCTGAAAACATTTTTATTTTTTGCATCATAATAAAACATTTTGAAACAGAGAACATGGGATCCAGCTCTTCCTTTACTTCATATTCTGACGGACCCTTGTCAATGCTAGTACTCACAATATTCTTAGCATGAATGGGAACAGGAGGTCTTGCATAATCATGATCCATCCTTAACAAAGATTTAAATATAAAGCAACAAAACATACTATTACTTATCCTAAGACATAGTGGTTTTTTTTCAAGTTTCCGAAAGCCGTTTTAAAATGATTATCGACTGTACAGTTTACCTTACATCCTTTCATGTTTTCTTTCCATAGCCTCAGATGAAGGAATTGAAGCATTGGAAAACTTAATTTTTGGTTGAAATCTTCCGCTTTTATCAGGTCGGAGAGAATACTCGAAATGGGTATTATCCCTGAAATCGCGTATTATACTCGATATTAGGGTATCGTTGAATCCGTGAAATCGGGTATTCCGTGCAACTTTCTATAAAAACTAAAGAATAAAGCAACGGCGCGTTATGCCAGTAACTGTTACTTGTACATCAGTATCTTGTGGATTTATTTTTATTAAACCTAATTCATAAGGTTGTCAAATAAGTTTAAAATCACACGACAAACACTGCTGGGGTAACAAAGAGGACACAATGGCGTTATTATTTTTCAATATAATTTCTAAAAACAAATAACTACACTTCGTTTGTCTTTATTTTCCATTAAAGTATTCCATATACTTAATTTTCTAATTTGTGCACTATTCACAAAACGTGAAATTTTAAAGAAATTAAACGACTAAC
>PRKT01001496.1:19558-36351 GCA_003671525.1 Saccostrea glomerata
TTTTTAGCCGGGCTTATTGCTCAAAGAGCAATTGCCGGCTTATGTGATCCTGTTCAAGGCAGGATGTTGACCCCATAGTCGCCATTTTAAAGTTACGTGCAAAAATATAGTTCTTACTCTCAACCGCTTTTGAGATAATACAAACGCTAAATAAAGCAACAAAAATAAAACGAAGTTTTATCTATATAAAATAAACATTAGTAGTAATGACTTTGAAAACTTCATAAGTCAAAGAACATAGTTCATTAGCGTAAGGATTTTTGATAATCAGTGTTACCGTAGTTCTCTACACATACGAGGTTAAGCAGGAGAGGGAACCAGACTGGCCTGTTTGTTTACATTCAACTGCGGTACCAGATTCATTCTGATTCTGACAAAATCGGACCGTGGTATTAGGATTGAAAAACTCACTGTCAGTGTCTTATCATTTATATTGATAGTTTTAAAATAATTATTTCATCAGAATATAAACGTGATTCATGTAAAAAATCCATTCTACTCTGTAAATGACCCCGGCTCTCTGTACTTCTGAGTACTTTGATTACGTTTATGAACATGTTAATGAACAAACTGAAATAATGGATTGTTCAATTGCCTTGGAAACCCTTTGGAAAGATATTAAAATTTCATAAAAATCGTATAGCCACTTCCTTTCTTTATTATACTATTTGATAGGGTAAATTTTACCTCTTTACCTTCTATATTTTTTGATTGGTTCTAGACAATATGTCACAGTTTTCTTTTAGTTATTTTATCTATGATACGTATAACTCATGGCAATAACTTTTCCTAATACTCATCTATGATGAAAAAATGTGTTTAAAAAATAAACATGAATACTATTTACCTGTAGTCTTATATTGTGTTAGAAAATAACAGGTTGCTTTTTGTTTACCTATTGTATATGATTTTTATTTGATGAATAATCTTCCCTACGATTAAAAATATATGACCGAGTTAACCGACCGTGACATTCAAAGAGAGGTCTCTTAGACACATGTAGAACACAGTCGAGGTGGTCAAGAAGCCTTTAGCCCCCCCCCCCTTTGAAGTGGTCAAGAAATGGTAAAATATTGATGACTTAGCGAAATTAAACGATCAACAGTTATGTTCTCTCATAAGCTGTATTCCTGAAACTATCACTGTCTGACATTTTCTGCAAATATGTTTGAATGATAAATAAAAAAGAAAAGATTTTCAAAAAAAGAGAAATGTTCTTTTAGCCGAAATTTTAGACATTTTAATCATAACATTATTTATACATTCCAAAATAAATTTGATATTATGCACAAAATGAATGTGAAAGTAATTAATGACGCATAATTAGATACGATAGACAATCCCTTCTTTATACATGGCATCATATCTGGTGTGTGAAATGTGTTTCCGTATAATTTGATTTATTTACAAATTGTTCAGTTTGTTGTGTTGATGTGGAATTATTATAAATTCCCGAATTCTGATACTTTACAATTCTGTTGTGTTGGGAATGAACATTAGGAAGATGCTTATACTTTCAACATAAGGAAAAATATAAAGCAAATCGAATGCCTTTTTGTGTACATATCATGAAATGTACTGAGCTCCACGTGTATTTGTTGTCCCGAGCGCATTAATCTTGACGCCCAAATTCTTACTTTGGCTAGTGATATCTTTAGAAAACATGTGTATCTAGATGAAAGTTAACTCGGCAACATGCGCCATTCCATTCTTAAAGTTTTATTAGGTGATTACACCTCCTATACCCGATTTCGCGGATTCAACGATACCCTAATATCGAGTATTATACGCGATTTCAATGATAATACCCGATTTCGAGTATTCTCTCCGACCTGTTTATAGCATCTTCTCAAAATATAAGACATGTCTGTCATTTTCGTCTGCATCACAACACACTTTTCCTACCTTTTTATCTTCAAGAGGGGGAAGGGAGGTAATTCATCTAAGATCTGTCTGTCATTTTCGTCGGCATCACAATTCATTTTATATTTTAGTATATAATCGGAATTATTTTTCCAAAATAAATACAAAGTGCGGTTCACTCCAAGTTCCAAAGCTACCGGACGACTCTTTAGCGTGCAGTGTTTAGAGCGTCCTTGGCGACGGAATGAGCCGATATTTCCCGTGCAAATATATCATGTGACAAAAAAACCCCGCAGCTCTCTGATTGGTTAACTTGTTTTGAGAAAATACTCGAAGTCAGTTAATTTCCAGCCATAAGACGACCAATCTGAGGCCATAGCCATGCAGTCCCTAGCGAAGAGAGCGAAGTTTGATGACGGTGACATCAGTGAAGGTTATGTTGTGGATGTAACAAATCAGTATCAGTCAAAGAAATCGCCTAATGTGATATACGTCAACTTTACGTTCCAGGTAAGCCCAGAACATTACTCGAAAGGATTGCTTTCAAATCAGAGAAACAGCAGTCTTTCATGAATGCGAAAACCATGAGAAGTTCACTGAA
Organism: Saccostrea glomerata; assembly: GCA_003671525.1. Classification (NCBI taxonomy): domain Eukaryota; kingdom Metazoa; phylum Mollusca; class Bivalvia; order Ostreida; family Ostreidae; genus Saccostrea; species Saccostrea glomerata. Next base: position 22,023 of record PRKT01001496.1, read on the forward strand.
ACTAACATGCGTAACTGAAGAACACAGTAAGTATTTTTAACTAATTGGCAACATTAAAGGTTATCCTGCTCAACAGGCCCCGTTTTCCAGACGTACTACGTAAACGAAAGTGAATAACTTATTTGGCTTTTAATATGCTTATGAAAAAATTAACGTACATAATTGGGCCTAATTCTGGAGGGAAAAATGGATCACCGTCATAATGTTTAGCTTGTATAACGGGGCTCCAGACATTCTTCGAAGATCGAATGACAAGGGTTTCTTTTTATTTATCAAATTGCACGCTAAATCAGGACATTTTAAAGGTACTTGGACACAGATTTGAAATTATTATTTTCTCTATAATATTACGACTTATATATTTTAATAGCATTTCACACAAAAATTAATTAAAAATCTTATTTCGTTTAAAAGATATTGAAATTTCAAATTTTTCGGTGGGTTTGATTGACATATCCTTGCACTCTCACAAATTTAATTTTATTCAAAACAAACTCACAATATATTGTCAGTCCGTGCAGTTGTGGTAAGCAGACTGTGACGTTTGAACGCACCCGGTGAATTCTAAATATAAACAATAACAGAACTCGAGCCCTGTTTACAAAAACTGTGTACATAACACGAGTGTGCTCGATTTGCTAAACTCTGTACGCATCTCTTAGTTCGGAATGGCGATACTTGTGAGGTTGTTTTGCTTTCTAACATTTCTACTCTGAATAAAATTATTTTTCTTGATAAAAGTTTTAATATTTCTCACTAAAACACATCAAAATTGCTACTTTTCTTAAGGATTAAGAATAAAATTAAAATTTTTGAAAGTGGAAGGATGTGTCAATCAAACCCGCCAAAAAATTTGAAGTTTTAATAACTTTTAAATGAAATAAGATTTTTATTAATTAATTTCTGTGTGAAATGCTATTAAAATATATATTTCGTGATATTATACAGAAAAAAAGAGAAAATATTAACTTCAAATCTGTGTCCAGGTACCTTTAAGAAGAGGGAAGTTAAAATCAAGTAAACCGATAAGTAATATTTATGTTGGAGTTAAACTATAACTTCTTTATAAAAGCTTTTCATTTGTTTACCTCTGTATATTGTTTATCTTTTGTACGATATAGCAATGTTTCGCTATTGATTGACTAGAATTAACTATATTATTTATGTACGATATAGCAATGTTTCGCTATTGATTGACTAGAATTAACTATCTTATTTATGTACGATATAGCAATGTTTCGCTATTGAATGACTAGAATTAACTATCTTATTTATGTACGATATAGCAATGTTTCGCTATTGATTGACTAGAATTAACTATCTTATTTATGTACGATATAGCAATGTTTCGCTATTGATTGACTAGAATTAACTATATTATTTATGTACGATATAGCAATGTTTCGCTATTGATTGACTAGAATTAACTATATTATTTATGTACGATATAGCAATGTTTCGCTATTGATTGACTAGAATTAACTATATTATTCATGTACGATATAGCAATGTTTCGCTATTGATTGACTAGAATTAACTATATTATTTTTGTACGATATAGCAATGTTTCACTATTGATTGACTAGAATTAACTATATTATTTATGTACGATATAGCAATGTTTCGCTATTGATTTACTAGAATTAACTATATTATTTATGTACGATATAGCAATGTTTCGCTATTGATTGACTAGAATTAACTATATTATTTATGTCGCTATTGATTGACTAGAATTAACTATATTATTTATGTCGCTATTGATTGACTAGAATTAACTATATTATTTATGTCGCTATTGATAGAGGCACTCATGCTCATCATAACTATGCATTTAGTTTGTTTATTTAATACCCAGGGACAGAGAAGAAGAAATCATGTATTTTAAGCTCTTCTGAGCCATAGGGTAAAAGAGCTAATGCTATGGCCATTTGTGCGGTGTGCGTTAATTTTTACAATATGGGCCATAACTCAAGAACCCCTTGGCCAATCAGTTTCAAATTTGTCACAGGGTATCCTTGGCCCAAGGGCTACCATTTGTACTAAAATAAGGGTTGGGACCCTGAAACAAGGGGAGATAATCAGGAAAACAAAACCAAAAGAACTGGTTGCTAAAAAATCTTCTTCTCCAGAACCACCAGGCAGATTTTCACCAAACTTACATACAAGGATCAAGATATGTTGAAGATTAAAAATTGTTCAAGGCATGACCCTGGGGCAAAGGGCGTGGTCTCAAGGTCACTTTAAAGTTGACTTAAATTTACAATTAATAAAAATGTTCATATTTTGCTTACTATAAGGACTAGGATCATCAAATCTTGTATGTTGATGCATCTTAGGACTTTACATCATGTTAACTCAAAAGTAGGTCACAGTGACCTACTTTTATAAATTTTGCGGGCATTTGCTTTCAAATTGATTTAAAGGCATATTTTGGATACTTTAAGGCCTATGATCATCAAACTTAGTCAGTTGATGCATCTTGGGTCCTTGAACAACGTCAACTTAAAAGTAGGTCACCGTGACCTACTTTTTGAACTTAATGACTTATCCTTTTTAAAACATTTAATCCCATTATTTCAGGCACTGAAAGGGTTTTTAAAAAGGATAAATAATGTTGTGAAATAGATAGTCGGATTCAGGTTGGGTGCAAATTAATATCATATTAAGCCAGAGAGGTAGTTTTATATACATGTATGCTGACTTTAGAAGCACCCTCCCCCCCCCCCCCCCCCCCCCCCCCAAAAAAAAATAATTCTCCATTAGAGATAAATAATATTTATGAAGGCACGGGGCGTATGCATAGACAACATTCTGCTATCCCTTTCCAAATCCAGTCCAACACAACATATATAAAATTATAGACATTTCATAATTAACTGTTTCATGATTAAACAAATAAAAAAAATGAGATTTATAAGTTGCCTGTTGTGGTTATCCACGCTCTCTTAAAAAAGAGAATTGTAGAAGAATTTTATAATGTAGAGAACATTTTGGTATTATAATTGAAAGTCCAATGATTGTATATTGTTTAACGTCCCTCTCGAGAATTTTTCACTCATATGGAGACGTCACCGTATGCCGGTGAAGGGCTTCAAATTTTGACCTTTACTCGGCACTCAGGGCCATTGAGCAGTGAGGGATCTTTATCGTGCCAGCGCCTGCCGCTGACACGGGGCCTCGGTTTTTAAGGTCTCATCCGAAGGACCCGCAACTTTCACTTCAAAGTGCCGAGCGCATGGCGAAGGAACAGTTGCTACCCATTTTAACGACTAGGTCGGTCGCGGCCGAGATGCGAACTCACGACCTCCAGATCACGGAGCGAGCGCTCTACCGACTGAGCTACCGTGAACGGTATATACAAAACGAAACAATATTACTCTTTATTAATGAATACGTGAAATCCTGCTGAAGATCACGATTTTTGCAGAACAGTTTGGTATTAACCCCCTTCCCCGCAGTCACGCATTTTAACGCATGTACCATTTCCTATTTCTAACGCAAAATCACGCATGTACCGTTTCCCCGCAATCACGCATTTTCACGCACTTTAAAAAGTTCTTTTAAAGCTGAACACTTCTCATAAATAGGCACTCTCAGACGGGTATATAAACCGTTCGCTTTCGTTACACCCGATTGCACACTCGCATCTCGTGGCCGACATGTAGTACTCCTATCGTGGTCGTAGATTTTTTTTGCGTTTATTTCTTGTTTTTGTGCATTTTCTGATTGTAAATAATGTATTGACCTGCATTTTCCATGATACTTTTGTTCTGTTTCGGAAAAAATGCGTAAAATTTTGAAAATGTCATCGATATTGAGTAGCACGCTTTGTAAGATGTACGTCTACACTCGTCGGATCTCTACAGTGAAATACATTGAACTGACTAGTTGTCTGCTCCTTATATACGAGTTGTAGGGAGAGCGTTGAAGAACGAGAAATATGGCGGACTATGCCTATTTACGAGTAGTGTTCAGCTTTAATATTTAATTTAATGCCAATTTCATTCTTTTTTATACTTGCAAAAATCTCATAAAATAAGAAAAATTATATTTGTATTAAAATTGTAAGTCGTAATATTATTTCAGAGAAACTTGTACCACGCTATAAGGTGCTTGCGGGGAAATGGTAAATTTCTTTTCCTATTACGTGAACATCAAGTGTATGTTGCATAACAGTTCAGTAAGTTGTAAAGAGTTAGTGAGCTTCAAAATACCTATCATTTTGCTGAATATTTACACCTTTGTTTTGTTTTTTTTACATTCGACTTTAAAGTAATTTTTTTGGTTTACAATTCTTTTAAATACTTATGATGAAGAAGGATATGTTTACAAACCAGGCCCATTTTTTTTCAATAAGGAGTTAAATATTTAAGAAAATAAACTGTAAAACTGGTAATGGAAAAGAGACAAAAAACAAAGATAGAGAGGAACAAATTTTTTTTAATGAAATGATTTCCCTTGTTGAGCCTCTTTTTGCGTCAAAGGGAAGCAACTTGCCCAATTTATCGTTTCCATTCGCTTCGGACAGTGCACACTGAACACTTCTCTGATATGTCTGATAAGTGTTTCCGTTAAAAAATTAAGAGGTAGTCCGCCGAAAAACCAGGCAGGGTTGTATTAATAGGCGGCACATCGAATGTGACGAATTTTTGAAATTTTAGTGAAAACAATATCAATGTAGTCCAAATGGAATAATGTAATCGAAGATTTGTTTTAAAATTGCTTATTAAGTAAAATATACTTTTGTTTTGTGTTCTTGAATTCCCCTATATAAACCATTGAATTTAGGTCAGAAACAACGAACTGTAATTTCCAATACTTATTCAACAGGACTATAATTCACGCTGAACTAAATCTAGAAATATTTTATCTTTCAGTTTCAAAAATAAAATTGCTGGGCAAAACACTTTTGATAGTAGTTTTCTGTCAAAATATATAGACGTTTTTATGAAATTTTGCGATGTAAGAGTTATCTCCCTTGGCATCGGTAAATCTGCTAAACACCTTACTATCGAAATCCTAGTGAAATATTTAGAACATATACACAAAATAAAATTATTTAACAAAAAATTACTACTTTATTTTCAAAACAGAATTCATTTTCGCCTGCGAACGTAATATTTAGATTGAGATTGGCAGTATTATTAAGGTTGAATCCACGTTTCCATTGATGTGTCAGTGACGTCATATACCTGACTAATATTGCGTCACAATTAAATAGATACAAGTTTTCCAAAGAAGTTTGTAAATTTTATTTTATTCTTTGCATAAAAGCGCAAATAAAACGATTAAAAACAAATAATTTCTCTTTTTCTGTTCAATTACTTTGCAGAGTGCATTATCCTACATGTTAAATAATCATATATAAAATGTATTTTTTTCACGGGCGACGTCTCAGCTAGAAGTCCCTTTTGAAAAGTAATTTTGTACATGTCCGAGAACTAATTTTTAAAACTGATTACTAGGCTATGCGTACAAATAATTAATTGTTTATATTGAATATTTCTTATAAAATTGGGATGTGAAGAGATTTTATTTTCTTCTGATTATCAAGGAAAGATGAATAATTTAGATTTACGCAACATTTAATTCAAGTCAACGGAGTTGAGATGTTTATTTCATGATATTTGTACACACACACACACACACACACCAAAAAAAAAAAAAAAAAAAAAAAAAAAAAAAAAAAAAAAAAAAAAAAAAAAAACTCTTGATTATATTTATCTATGCAGTCAAACCAAAGTAATCGATCCGCGGTGCGATTTAAAATATGTTATCAAAAAACTGAAAAATAAGGTTTAAAAAAAAATATCTATTGGGGAAAGTTACTGTTGAACTGCCCACTTCAATTTGCCACTAAAACGGAAGATTTCGTGGGCGTATTTTTTGTTTTGTATTGTTTTTGTTTGGGTTTTTTTTTTTGGTTAAATTTGGTGATTGAAACAATCTCATACTCACATTCAATATGAAGTTAAAAAATGTGACCATGTTGGTCAATTCTAAAATGTTTTCCCATTAATGAAAGGTTTTTTTTTAATATGCCGCCTTGCCCCCCACCCCCACCCCGTCCCGGCTTTTTGCTTGCGATTTATAGGCTCTTAAATAATGATACTATATATGAAATAACTTCTTTTCTTATTAATATAAAATTAAATTTTATAAGATGAAAATATAGGGGAAACGGCTTTTATAGATGACAGGTTTAAAAAAATTTGGATAAGGCCGAGACTGTGCACATTTAAACATTTTCTGCATTTAGGTACTTGCAAGTATATTTTCGCTAATGATAGAATTTAACTCTTTAATTCACGAGAGAATTTTAAAAAAAAAAACTTTAGTTGGAAATAAGATAATTAATAAAGATAAGCTGTTTACTCTCAGTTGTTGCATAATGCATGTACAGATACTTTTTTTTTTAATACCGAGTATCAAGAAATCGAACAGATGTTATACATGATTGTAATCTTCATGTACGTAAAAGACATTAGTATTTTAAATACATTGTATAAACATTTGAATCCATGGATAAAATAATTTTAAAACAGTTGACTAACTGAACAGAAATAAAAGACAAGCATATTTTTTTCTGAAACATTAAATGCAGAATATTTCTAGTTTTACTGTAAAAACCGATCCCGATTGAAATAAAACCGATCCCGATTGAAAATAATGCAAAATGTGTAAAGTTATAAAACTAAAGACAACTGCCACCCATAAGACATGTAAAAAAATAAATCAAGTAATTTTTCGGCCATGTTACAACAAAAGAGCCAAATTTAACATTACAATGTTAGTATTTCCTTCTTTATATAATTCCGGTCGGGATCGGTTTAATTGTGAAAAATTGTAAAACATAGGTAAATTTGACTCCTTTTATTTCTCTCAATATACGGGTGCCCACTGATTTTATTGAGTGACTCAAAAGTTTGTACTTTGTATTCATAATAACATGAGAAAAAAAATCTGTAATTGAAAAGTATTGGGTTTTATAACGTAATGAAAATTGGATAATGAATTCAAAAAGTTACTTGCTAAACTCAATTTTGGACCACATATTTTTTTCTAAAGAAATATAAATTGGAGTCTTATTCATTACTAAAATTAAAGATAAGAGTCTATGGTATAAATAATATTTATAGACACATCCTGGTTTTGCGTATCTGGTACATATAAAACAAAATAAAAACGTAGTATTTTTTTTTACCCCCATGTTGACCTTTTTGCACTTAAAATTAAACACTTACCAAAAATAGGACTAGTAGAGCACTAAAAAATTTTTTGATGTTGTCATGTGTAAACACTTGCTTTAATAAGTCTATATGCAAAAAATAATAAAAATCCATGACATGCGATGTGCCACCCATTGCCTGATTTTCAGTGGACTGCCTCTTAATGATATATGAAGAAATTGCCTTACATAGTACTTGTTTCCTGATACCGCTTAATATTGTAGTTAGAAAAATGCGTTTTTAAAGTTGTTGAATTGTAGCCATTGTACATATTGCACTGATCGATAGGCCTAATGTTTTTGTTTTGTTTTGGTTGGTTAATTCCTGTAATGAATTTGAAATTACACGTAATTTCATTCAAAGACATGTAACATTATAGTATATCTAATATAGTCCTATATTTAACGCACTTTAAATACATTTTTCAAAGTGCGTGATTTTTCAGAATGTTAGCTTGTAATCAATTTTTTCAGAAGCGAAAACCATCTCAAATTTTACGAATTTCCAGGAGCTTTAAGAAAAGTTTGGAAGCCATTCTACTTCCTTGTCCTCTTGACTTTATTTAAGCTTTCAATTATGGGTTTTTTTAAAACAAGAATCATTTCTTGTTCTTTTAAGAGGTATACCTTTTTTAAAGACAAATACGTTTATTAACCAGAAATCCAATGCTTTATCAAAACCTTTATGTTGAAAAAAAAAACCGTAAAAAATCTAAATTTGGTAGGCTGAATAAATTAGTGATTTGACTTATAGGTACAAACAATCTCAATCTCAATGACATTTTCAAACGCAACATTCCATAAATAAATGATACAGTCAATCAAAACCATATCTGATTGTATGTTAATTAAACTAGATGTTTTTTAAGACTCATATTTATGGTAATTAAACTAGATATTTTTAAGACTCGTGGCAGGAATATTTCCCAACTCTGTACCCATTTAAATGCATTTGAAATATTCATGAGAAATTCACTCAGGATTCTTCATAGATAGGAAGAGGATAAATAATATTTTAGCTTCATTTCCTTTAATTTTTAGAAAATTTAATTTTTCCATGAAAGTCTGTTTCCCTTAGGAATGAATACACACCAAATAAATTTTGATTGAAGTTTGATACTTGATCAACAATTCCTTACATATTTTTAGAAACTGTTTTTTAAAATATTTCCTCATGTTGAATTTGTTTTAGTTTTCCGGATTTTTGGGTTGTGGGGGTTGCTTATTTGGTCAAAAGTTTGTCTAACAGGTAGGTGGTAGAACAGGATATAAGATTGATAATAAGATCATCAGTCACATCACATAGAACAGGATATAAGTAATGATTATAAACAAGATCATTCACTTACCAGTCATTTCACATTTACCAAAAAATTAATAAATAACGTCAATTTTTTAGATAAATTGATTTAATATTATCAGAATGTAGGGTGGTAATTGATTTATTTTAAATAAATGGTGCCTGTTTTGGAGGGCAACAGTTGAAATTTACACCCCACGGAAAACCCCTGTCAACCGACGCGTCAGTTTCAACTGTTACCCTCCATAACAGGCACCATTTATTTTATTATACTGAATGTCTTGATTTACTATGTCAGCAATACAAACCGTCGATCGCCTTTTCATTTACGTTTAGACAGCTTTCAAACTCCCCGCTACTTCGAAAAAGATTTACTGCCCCCTTTATTGTTTTTTTGATACTCTACGAGTCCTTTATCATCTAAAGTTCCGTTATTTCTGCACTTGCAAACATGTTTCGTCTGTCGTTTGTTGTTTTCAAGTAAGCTACATCGGACGCAAGCTTTTATTGACGTCAACTTTATTCCGGTTCTTTCACACGCGCAACTGGCGTTTTTGGAATTCTACGGTGAACCGTACGCGCATAATTTTCATGCATGTGGCATTACGGTTGTGTTACCCGTTGTCACGTGTGTTGCTAAGGCTGAAGGTAATAGAACAGATTGTTAAATGCGTCTTAACCAAGCAGATTTCAGTATTTAAGGTCAGACGACACGTTCCTCTAATACATGTTTTTCATCTCTTGGTACAATATTAAAAATAATTCAAATTTTTCATTCTCTTCTGATATCTACATTGTTTTTACCATATTTTTAAATTTAAGTACACCAAATATTGTGATATAGGCCATTCAGAATAATATATATAGAATGAATTGACATTCAAAAGATTAGAAATGGTAAATGACAATGTAAACAACCCTGAAGTGATCAGCTGGTGATTATTATTCAGGCGCGGATCTAGAAATTTTTCAGGGAGGGGGGTGAAGAGGAAAAGAGTTTATATAACTTACGTTTTACATAAACATCTACATGTAGTAGCATCCACAAGTCATTTTACGTTATTTATTACCAGAAAATCTAAAAATTATATTTTTCTTAAATGATTTTTAATAAGCTTTAATTTGATATATAACACAAGCGGTAAATACTAAATATAAAATTTGACTTGTGGATGCTACATGTAGTTAAATAACTCAATAGGATACAAGGTGCAGTGTGGTTTTTAAAAATGGTGGGTTGATCAACCTATGAAAAAATACCCGTATAGATTACCTGAAATTTTTTGAAAGAGTGAAAAAAATCTCTAAACCTGTAAATCCTGTTATGTAAAGAAGTAGGGTTTCATTTTGTTATCACAACCAAATTTCTTTATATATTACAACATAAGCCTTTCAATGAACATTTTTCTATAATAAGCAGGTCCAGTCCAAAGACTATTTCTACCTACGTAGCTATTAATAGCTACCTAAGTATTTAAAGCCACCCAAAGTAGCTATTTTTACCTACTTTTTATAATTTCTGCATTTTGCAGCACAAAGACCAAACGGTGCAACATGGTGAATACCATGTCTTTTTATACAGTCACACTAATGATGAATACGACACAATTTTGGCCAAAAAATGATTACTTCCTAAATTGCCAATTTTACATTTGTTTCGAAGCAAAATTAATAATATACGAAGTAATTATTTTTTGGTTAAATTTTTGTCATATCCATCATCAGTGTGACTGTATTAAGAAATTTTGTGCTCACCATATCGCGCCGTTCCTCCATTTGGCCACAAATTGCAAGTAAAGCAGAAAGTAGGTAAAAATAGCTACTTTGGGTAGCTTTAAATACCTAGGTAGCTATTAATAGCTACGTAGGTAGAAATAGTCTTTGGACTAGACCTGATAAGAACACACTACACTGTAGAAATTTGGGTCTTTCTCTCTCTCTCTCTTATTTTGCAAATCAAAAGGGGGAAAGGAGTTCAGCGGGAGCCAGTCCAAGCGCCCCCTAATAAAAACGTCCCGGTCAAAGTGTCCGCTAATTTTAGTCAAAGTGTCCCCTGATTTTAGTCAAAGTGCCCCCTAACATACATGTATCTTATAGAAAAAATACTGCCACCAAACATTACTTTAAGATTATTTAAATTTCCTGCATCACAATCTTAGATGACATACAGACACTTAAACTGTAAAGTACTGGGTACTGAGCACATAGACGGTACTAGTAAGTAAATTCGGTTGATTCAATATCATGCCTGGAGTGATGAAAGTATTTCAAAAAGTCTTGTCAAATTCTTAAAAACAGAATTATTTCACTCTCATGATGGTTTGTGTCAGTGTCCCTTATGCAAAAAATATAATTGCTTTAATAAATTCTCATATAATTTTATAATATTTTAGATGTTAATGACTAAAATGATTGATCGTTATCGAAATAAAATATCTCTTACAGACACGATGCAAAAGGCTATACCGGTAATTTATCTTCATCTTAAACATAGAATATGGAGATAGCGAACAGTATTCAATATCAAAGTCCATAAAACAATACAAAATAGGAGCAGAGCAAACACAGACCTCCGAAACATCAGAGGTGGGATCAGGTGCCATGGAGGTGTGAGCATCCCCTGCTGATCGGTCACACCCGCTGTAAGCTCCTTGTCAGGCCAAAAAAAATAACGGTCTTGTTTCCTGCTACCAGCCAGAAAAAAAATAAGGTAGGTAGGTAGGAAAATCATTTAAATTTTTAATTTAATTTTATTTTTTCCAATGGTAGTGTTTGGATATGAACTACTACAAAACCAAATTAAACATGTCCTAGCTAGGTCGATATCATCTTTTAAAATGAAATTCCATGTCTTTTGATGCACAACTCAAGTGGAATTTTATGCGAGTCCATATTTTATAAATATATTTCATGTAGTACAACTTGAGTGTATATATTTTTTTATCACTTTTGAAACATGAAATATCCTAAAATTTTGAATTTTTTCCCCAAAGCTTAAAAAAACTTTAGGGTCGGGTACAAAAAATAAGGTAGGTTGGGTAGCAGGAAACAAGACTATTTTTTATTTTGGCCTCATGATCGTGAAATAATGGAAAAATCCATCGTCATTTCAGTGTATAAATAATGGACTAAAAATTTGTATGAAAAAACGTCAGTCAGCATTTAAATATTGTAAATCAATATGATTTACAATATGTAAATCAACTTTCAATTGCTTTTCTTGGCTGTACAGCATTTTAAGTCACATAGTAGTATAATATGATATTAAGGACTTTCAAGAAGGCATAATTCTGCTTCAGGCACAATTTTAGTTTTTAGGTGTCATTTATTTTTCCAGGGGTAGCTTCATTGCATTTTTTCGCCTCAAATCCACGCTTGGCGCAGTGGTTTGAGTGTCTGCTCTAGAGTCGCGAAGTAAGGAGTCAATCCTTACACCACGTGTTCAAATCCCACTGTGGGACATGGAGACGGTCCTTCGGATGAGACTGTATAAACTGAGGTCAGTGTACGTCAAGTGTTCAACAATAAAAACTATATGCATCAAATCTAAAACTTATTTTGTGTTTGTTTTAGAGGGAGCTAGTGTCAAAACCCCCACCTCCCCACCTGAATCTGTGTACCTGTTTTATAATTTTTGTGATAAATAAATGTGTGCTTGTAGTTATCACCATGAACATTTAATAAATAAGAGGAAAAATAATCTTTTGCAAAGCACTGAATAGCACAATATTATGGCCAACTGATTACTATAATTTAACATGTTCAAATCCTGTTCAAACGTATAATTTAATTTTGCAAAATTTGTTTTGTAAACTTTGCTTAAATTGGGTATAAAAAGTTATTGCCTTATAGCATTATACTGGAGGGACAAGTTCACTTCGAGACAAATTTTAAAGATTTAACCTTTGATAATCATGTCAGAATAAAATCTACACCACGCAGCTCTGTTAAGGCCTACTATGTGAAATCAACGGAATATAGACGTGCAAAAATGGGGATTTTTAAAAAATTGAATTTATTTTAATTAAGCTATTTTATTATCAAAGAACTTTAATACTTATGGAAATAGCATAGTATAACCCACTCTGTACTGTATGAAGTTTAGTCCCATCAATGGACAGTCACGTGATGAATGCATAGTTCGTGTACCGAATGTAGGTCATTAACAAATTTCAATATCGCAAGGGCATACCCTAGTTGAAATTAAAAATTCAAGTTATTATTTGTTTCTCCATACTTTGTAGTATCTGAAAAGTGCTGCTGCTTTAAATAGAATTCGCGTTTTAATATTTAAATTTTACAGTAAATAGGCCAATGTCGAAATATGTTTGACTTTTACCAAATATTTTGTGTACTTATAAAATCACGCCCTCGATTTAAAGAAAGCAGCAGCACTTTTCAAGTTAAGGAAAATATCCTTTATCTATTTTCAAAAAATCGTTCAGATCTATGTAGTGTATGCCCTTGCAAAAGTACGATTTGATGAGGCATCTCGATGTAAAATACACGCAACCTGTACATAAAAACACGACATAATTAACAAAATACATTCTATTGGTAGTTAGGATATACTTTGGTATTAATCGACTATTTAAAACCTGTAAGTAATTGCCTGACGTCACGGCGGCAGGCTGTATAAGGATTGATAATTGCTTGATCCGAAACTAATAGATCATACCCAGAGAGCTAGATTTTGTGCAAGCTGATTTACATTGGAAATCTTTTACCTGCATTTTAAAGGAAACAATTTTCAGGGAAACAATGATTTTACTGATGCAAAATAATGCAGTATTTACTTTGTTTACTCTGTTTGCATGAAACAGATTATTCCATGTGATTTACCGTTTCAACGTGTCCGTGTATCTTTTTTTCTCCATTTCTATACTACTGGATCAGTCCATTTATATATAACGAAAGGGGTGAATCGCTTTTTTCGCGCCAAATGTCACGAGTAAGCGGTCTTCGCGCCTTTTCTTGATTGTTCTATTGTATGAATGGGGGTGCTAACTTCCATGGAATTAAATAAAGTTTGTAATTGTAACATCCATCTTCTTATGATTCAGAAAATCCAATGCTGTCTACAAATTTTATCTTATTCCTTAAAACAACATATGAATCGTATGTATCAGAATATGGACATGCAAAACAAAAGAAATGATTTCTCTAATTTGCTTCCCCTCTGTTTGTTTATTCCAAATTTTAATGAACTATTCCAATCACCATTGACGATCGACGCAGTTCATGTCGAAAAAATTACATGTGCGAAATCTTTGATTTCTTTTCCACAAAGGCCTAAATGTAAATTGGTTTTACCTATTTCGTTCTCAAAAAATTATAGTACCCACCTTTCAGAAAAAAGATCAATGAACACAAACTAATACTGTTTATAACTTCATTGGAAAAATACTTCCTACAACATATGTATTTAGTTATTTAGTATATCCATTCTCTAAAATGTTCACAATGAATGATTTGACAACAGATTTCAGAATAGGTGTAGCTTTAAATTTTGATCCAGGGGTACAAGATCAATCTACTTGCAGAAAAGTCAGTCGCATCATCTCGGGTCTTTTTCTCAGATCGAAAAACAAACTCGAATATATTGACATCATCGGATGTTAAGAATTTCTACATTTCCTGTTCATAGTAAAAACGGAGTTGGAAGTCCCTTCTATAGTATATTTTAGATAATATCATTACATTGAATAAAGTTAACTCAATATTCCACAGATAATAGGTCTATATACATCATCCATGCTTTTAGGGGACGACCATTTGATTCTGAGAGGGGGGGGGGG
>PRKT01001496.1:37133-54830 GCA_003671525.1 Saccostrea glomerata
CCCCCCCCCCCCCCCCCCTCAGAATCAAATGGTCGTCCCCTTATTTCAAAGTTTGTGAAAAAGGGGGGGGGTGTCATGGCGTATAAATTAACAATACATTTGTGGTATTCTTCCCTATAAATAAGGCCCGAGGAGTGGGACCGAGGAGTTGCGATTGGCAGAAAACATTCATACATTAACCATTCTGTTAACAACTCTTCAGAATGCAGCAAAGGCATCGTTCTTCTACAAGTTAAATAACTAAATATTTTTACAAGGTTCTCAAATCAAAAGACATATTTCAAACACAAAAAAGTATTGCTCAAAAGGTTTATAACTTCTCTTACAGATATTGATTGATTAAGTTAGGCAAGTTTTTTGAAAAGCTGTTACTTGTATTCCGTTTAATAATAAGACGCATTTTTCATTGTTAAAAAATTCCTCAATCTGCCTCTCACAGCACATGAAATACGTCATGTTTACCAATATGACGTCATGTTTACAAGTTCATCGCAATCAGTACTATGTTTATAACCAGCTACGTGGGATTTAACTAGGAACATTTTTTAATGCATTGATAAGTTATTTGTTTTTTTTTATGCTAATACAGTTAAAAGTAGCAAATTATTTCATTTTCATGTATTATGAGAATTACATAAAAGTCATGTTTTTGTGTGACGTCACAATAAACTTTTCCCGTATAAATTAGGCCCCTCCCCCTTTTTCAAGCCTTAACAATGCTGCGAAAATAAATTTACTTTTGGCATCTTACATGTGACTTTTCTTATGCAAATTTATATATAATGTTGTACAGCTTTTGCCTTCATGTTGATTAACTTTTAAAACTGAGCCTTAACTTCCAGGTCTCTTCACATCAATATTCTGATGCTGTCCGCCAGTCGCCCGTCATACCCCTAATATATTGAAACACAGTGGTGGTACAGAGATTTGGACAATTTATCATCTACAGGATGATGTCAGGATCACAAACAAATAAGAAAATCTGTTCAAGAACTTCAAGAAACTGTCCACTGAGACATAAAAACATGTACAGAGGCAATTTCAAAATACACACAAAGCAGGATTTGTCAAAGGTGTAAGACCTTAGGGCCAGAGGCTCAAGGGAGTTTCTGATCAAAATGTGTGTTGTATATTCGTGTACTTATTGTGAGTATTGTTGCCCTTGTTGTCATCTTTGTATATAAACTTTCACATTCTCCACTGGGCCACTATCAACCAATTTGGCACAAAGTATTCTCGAAAAGGGAATAAACATGATAGAGGTTATAGGAAAAAAAGTTTAAAGAAAATGCAATGCCTCCTTCCTAAGGATAGTCCAGACATGAATGCTGTCCTGACATGTAAACATGTAGCAAATGTAGATTTAATTGTTATCATTGCCCTGGAGGATTGGGTACAAAGCCCCGAAAGGTAGGGCAACAAAAGAGATAAAGATTTTAGCTCAGTCCTGAGCAAAAAACTCAAGTGAGTTTCTCTTATCACCTGTTGTCTGGCCAAGAAAAACTTAGATTTATATGGAAGCATCCTACGGTAGTGTATATTGTAAATTGTTCAAATCCCCGGGGGTAGGACTGGGCCAAAATAGGGATTCAAAATTTTAAGGGATCCAGGTTCTGAGTTTCTGAGTCATTTAGATTGCATGTAATTCATGATCAGTATTCAGATAAAATATTTTTGTATCATTTAATATTAATTTGATATATACTTATAGCACTAGCTCTGAAATCCTCCAAGCCCCCACCCCCCTTTCCATGCCCGGATGGATTTATTGGATAATGGAACCCTAAGTATTAAATGTTCCTGAACCATGATGACGAAAATCTTGTTAACATTTGATGTGTATCTTTAACTGTATAAAGGAATTGCTCGTAACTGGTTTGTCAAGATCTGAGTTGTATACAGAAAACAGACTATAGGTGTGAACACTCTCCTTCACTGCGAACCTAATGACCTTTGACTAGTTCAAGAGAAACCACGTGATGTTAATTTAAATAACAATAACATTAGTAGGGGTGCATGGGCGTCGGAAGCAAATTAAAAGTGGGGAGATCCTAATCGAAAGTGTGTGTGGGGGGGGGGGGTAAATTAACCCCAAAAAATAAATCAAAATTACCACTGTCTATATAATGGTTAAGCCCCCCCCCCCACCCTCCGGTCTCGACGGCTATGCCATTTTAACAGCGTATTGACGTCGCGCACAGAATTGAGGCTGATTGTATAACGTCAAAATATACTTTTTTTACGTTATTGCATACGTAGTTTAAGCATAAAAAATCAAAGGCGTAACAAATTAGACTAGACATCCAGTTTTAGCTCCCGTTTTCCTAAAAATCTTTTATTTTAAGTGTTTCTTTAAATACCAAATTTTATTTGTTTGCACATTATAAAAATAAGATTTTATTTGTTGCAACTTGCTTAATTTTTTTCAAAGAATAATTTGATTAACTTTTGATTTGCACATTTCATTTATCAACTTAGTTTTACGAAAAGAACCTGTTATATTAAAAAACAATCTTTACCAAACATTCTATCTTTTCTTGTGAATTGACAAGATCACTCTAATTACAGAACCCTTTCGATTTTACAAACAGTCGAAATCGACCAGTAAATTGGAAAAATTTTCAAAAAAATTGTGTGACATCAGCACCGGACATAAGAAAAGCATCGTATTTATTTGCAGAAAAATCTATGTAGCCAAAACGATAAAATGACCAAAAATACTAAAGCCCGTCGTTTACAGTGTTACAAATTACGCAATTTCAAACCCCAATACAATGCGCGACGTCATTACGATTCTTTGTTTTGAACATCTATCGTAAATACTTTTCATTTAAAAGAAAAGTTTTTTAGGCGCTTAAAAGCATTCTTAAAGAATTCTCTAATAATTGTATTTTACAAGTATACGTATTTCTAAGATTCAAAAGTACTGTATACAGGGAAATTTTCGCCCCCGTTTTATTTTCGCCCCTTTCGCCCTACCCTCATTTGGTCGAATTTAAAACGGGGCGAATTCAAAGAATACAGTATAATTTCTTAAACAAAACTATGACTGGGCGAATTTAAAACGGGGCAGAATTGTTTGCAAGAGTGAAAGGGCGAAAATAACCCTGTATACAGTAAATATAATAATGATGATTTATAGTGTTACATTAACATTTAGAGGCTAATGTATCAAAGTTGAAATAAATCAATAAATTCTTATTAATGTCTTAGAGTCAGATAATTTTTACTTTGAATTTATTTCGAAATTGTTGATTTCTAATTTCATTCAGTGTTGAGTTAATGAAGGAAAATATATATCAAAATTCAATAATTTAAAGATAGCTAATAAAAACACTGTACAACATCATAACATAACAGGCATTAACTAAATTAAAAACAGAACACCTTTCATTGCTATATTTTAAATTGCAACTTCTAAATAAACGTTTATGACAATTCATGACAATTCATATCAACTTCAATAAAATCGATACTTAAACAACAGTGAAATATGGAATACGTAACAGTTAGCCAATCACTTTTCAGACATTGATTTAGGTACGATACATATATTTGGCTGTTGAAAGACCATTTAGCAGAATTTCACAGATTCACAAGAACGCTGCAGTTTTTTTTTGCCCAACAAAAAATGAGGAATCAGCGGGTTATCACTTTAATTGTCGGCTTCTTAGCTTTATCTAAAGCTACCATTATTTCTCAAAAATATACAGCGAAACTTGACTTTAATGATAAGAAAACAGACCATGAACTTTTAGGGGAACATAATGCCCATTCATTGACCGAGTGTGCCGCGATGTGTCAAAGGGAGTGTGTCTTCTTTGGTTTTAATCCTGTAATGAAGAAATGCCGAACCCACAAGAAAAGTCTATCGTCTGGGCTGTCTGAGGAGGCCGGGTGGAGATACTACTCGGATAACGGTATTTTTATTTCTTTTTTCTTCTTGCTGTTTGCTTCTTTGGTTTATTTTAAACCACTGTTGATTTTTTTCTTTGACACTTATTTTTATGTAGTATAAACAATTGTATCTTCAAAATAATTGATTCTAATGACATTCTCATCTCTTTCCTGAAGTTTTTTTTCTTTTATATATAGGTTTTTAATTTTAAATTATTTTTTCCAATTTGAGATTTATTGAATTATAGTGTGTGATTTTCTATTTTTTTAATATCTCTTAGCATGTAATGGAAAACATAAGATAAAATATCTACACCGTAAGTATTTAACAATTTTCATTTAAGCTTTGTGACAATGATCAGTCCAAACCATTAGAAAATTCAACTTTTTTATTAACTAAATAAACGAAAATGACCTCACTTTAGCTCTATCTCGAAATTGCTATCTTAAAAACGACTTTTTCTGAAAACTGAGACGTGAATCCTGAAAACAGCTAGCCTGTGCCACGAAGGATTAAACTACCTCTCTCTCTCTCTCTCATATATATATATATATATATATAGAAATACGATTACCGACTTAACTCCAGAGTAGGTATTCAAACCGAGTTAGGTGTTGTTGCAAATATTTAAGAAAATAAAAGAATTTTAGTGCGATTTTTGTTTGATTTGAATAAAGGAGAGCGAGATACAAAATAGGTTTAAGTCCGCCAATGTCCTTTTGAATGAAAAGCACTATTTAATAACTGTACAAATACATCACGTGATGACTATAAAAGATAGTAATTTATTAACGTATCTAAGTTTGTATACTATAGTATGTAAATTCTTTTTAAATAATTTTCATGTTTTCTAGAATTTTGGTGCTTGACAATGGTCGTCTACTGGAATCGGACACACCGCAAAATCTGATGGCCAACACCAAGAGTTTATTCCATGAACTAGTTAAAAATGCTGGCATTATAAAATAAACTATCTTCAGCCAAATGAATTTTATTTCTTGATGGTTTGTATTAGTAGTGTTTTATCCTCCTCTGACAACTGCTCCTTTCTTTGAAAAAAAACGTGAATATGCATCTGACACGGGTAAACATTTCCGCTAACGGGGACATTTTTCTGAGTGTCAATTGCAAATTTTACGGGTTTTTGTCATTTCAGGAATATTGCATTTTTACTTCACATCACCTTCCAACCGCAGATGATGCTTATGACAAGATAAACGTTCGATCCACAACTCTGTCTGAGAAGTACCGAACATTTTAGAACAATTGAAGAGTTAGAAAAGTCAGGTTAAAGGAAAATACTTTGTCGCTTTCGTAATCCTTGTTTAGAAACATACCTAGTATTCTATAGCCATTCCAACTAGCATAAAAATAGAGTATTTTGTTAAAAACACATTATGATTGTACACACAAGTACTCGATCCGAAGCTGATATATTTAAAAGATGCTTGAGCTTCTGATTGACATAGCTATCTGTCAACAGAGGGAATTCTTCAAAATCATATGTCAATTTTAAATATTTTAAATACATGTATTCCCAACAATAAAATGAATTTGACATGCCGTACCTAATGGATACAGTATTCATAAACTCCATAAAAAGATACACAGCTGGTTCCAGTAAATGTTTTAATAAGTCGAGCTTCGTTTAATCCTCATTAAAATATAAACAGCATTGAAGGAGAAACTTTAGATGTACTATACAACAATATATTCGAGAAGTGATGCAAATCAGATGTGGGTACCAAACAGCCCAAGGCACTTTCAGAAAATTTTATCAAAATCAATAGCTTCAGAATGTTTCAACACTTTATATTACCATTCTCCATGAAAAATTAATTTCCGAGCTTTTCGAAATCACAGAGAGCCGCTTTTTTTCAAATAAAATGGATATTAAAAAGATGCTTGAGTTTCTGATTGACAATATTTACTTAGTTTGTGGAGACTAGCTATTGCTCCCCGTTATTCGCAGACCTATTTTGAATTCATATGAAGGTGTGATACCCTTTATCAAGTGCATATCAACATATGGAGCGTTGTGGCTCTGTGATGAACGTTAGGACTTCAATTTTTCTATCGACAACATCCCTCACTTCACTTGCTTGTGTTAACCCCCCACTTTCAAAAACGATGCTACATGCCTGCAAAGAGAATAATCTGTAAAATATTTGTAAATTTTGATTTTTTCTATTTATAACAGATCCATCAGTAATCACGGGAAGTAGCAACCTTATGATTCACTATGGTCTCCAAAACTCATACAGCAAGTTCTGTAAAAAAGAGGGGAAAGAGGAGCTAAGTGCATTCCTACCAAATCTTCCTGGATACATAGATACTCCCGGGATACAAGACAACAGGTGACATATAATAGCTCTGTGATAACTCTCTATATAAGTTTTTGAAATTGTTAACTATTAAGAAAAACAATTATCTATATTTAGAAAGTCATATATTGAAAAAAAAATATTTGAACCATAAATAACTTAGATAGTAAGAAATCTGATATGTTATTGGGTTAAATGTGAGCTTAAAAGAAAATCTGAATTCATATTATCTTGTTACAGCTCTTTGAGATCTCTGATTGAAAACCCACCGAAGACCAGTAAGGAACTGGTGCCATTATCTGGACCAGCTTTACAGGGGTTCCGCCTACACCCAGGACCAGTAAGAGAGAGAGAGAGGGGGAGGACTTGTTTATCATAGAAATTTGTAGATAAATTGTAAAAAATCTGTTTTGACAATCACATTTTACACAGAAGTACCTGACAGTGTTGGCAATATTGTATACAGGGTTATTTTCGCCATGTGTTATTGTCACCCTTTTAAATATTCAAACAAATTATTTCTATTCTAAATTTGCCCATTCAAAGTTCTATAGAAGATATAATACATGTGTACTGTGTTGTTTATCGCTTTGAATTTGCCCTTCTGTGAGAAGAGGTAAAAGGATGATAATAATTCCTTGTATACAGTAAAACATATCATGGTTTTTAAAATTAAATTTTTCCTTTTAAAATCGTTTATGAAATTTCTTTTTATAAAAAGACAGTTCATTTTGTTGTACTCAAGTTTAATCATATTTCAGCTACCTGAACAATATCGATTTATGAGTCATATGCCCAAAAAGAAACATAAGCTAAAGAAACGACGAGAAGAAAAGCCAGGCAATATGCAGGATACACAAGGTGAAGGTCTCTAAAACTGATATAAATATTATCTCTTCAAATGCTTTATAATGTATAGGTAAAAATTGTGTGTACATTTGTCAGTCTTGTTATTCAATTACAAATATTTTATTCACAGATAATTCTCCAGAGGTGAAGGCTAAGAAAGTTAAAACAGAGGAAAATCTAAAGAAAAAGAAAAAGAAGAAAAATAAGAAAAAGGCAAAGGAGAAAGATGAAGGTAAGTCATTCTTTGTCATTACTTCATATTCTTTGTTTTTATGTCTACTATATTCTCAAAAATGTATAAAACTGTTGTAACTTGTGGACTAATCATTTACAGGAATATTTGACATACCGTACATGTATAATCCAGTTTAAAAATAAATTTATATCATTTCAAATTTCAGATGGCCAATCTTGATGGTCTTGTGTGAATGGAGAAACTATGGCAGCAGAACAGTGTTCTATATAATAATAACAGAGTGAATGACAGCACTATGTGTGACATAGTATGTGTGCAAGAAATGTATGGTTGTAAAATATTTGAGTGTATGAATAAAATAAAAATCTTAATGATACTTTTCATATGATTTTGTACATTTTCTTATCTGGGCTTTTCTTCTAGGATGTTTTGAAAATGTAAAATATAAAAAATAGAATATATGTTCTATAAACCCTGAATTTTTGTAAGTATTATACTATTTTTATCTCACCTTGACAATGTATGCCCCATTAAGCTCGATTTTTTCATTATATATATTTAGAGAAATATGTGTTAATCTACATAGGCAATTTAGCCACATATGATCCACATATGCATTGCCTTTCATATGAGGATCATATGTGGATCATATGAGAATCATATGTATATACAATCATATGAGAATCATATGTGGCAAATCATATGTGGATCATATGATCACACATATGTGAATCATATGAAGTGTTTCATATGAGAATCATATGAATATCATATGTGTATCATATGTGTATCCATGCATATGAGTTTCATATGTAGTAAACATATGATTCTCATATGAACAGAAATATATGATCCTCATACAATTCAATTTTCATATGAGAATCATATGAGAAAAACATGTGAGTATTATAATATGTATACATAAGGCACATTTTACAATTCTTTTATGTTTTTCTTATATGTGTACAGTTTTAGTTTAATTTAATCCAAAAAATGGATAAA
Source organism: Saccostrea glomerata (assembly GCA_003671525.1). NCBI lineage: Eukaryota > Metazoa > Mollusca > Bivalvia > Ostreida > Ostreidae > Saccostrea > Saccostrea glomerata. The sequence continues at coordinate 45,403 of PRKT01001496.1, forward strand.
AGATCAGAAATTAATACAGAAAATGATACTTATAAAGCAAAAATTTCTGGACAAAAACAACAAAATCATGATGATTATTAATAGAATTAAATTTGAATGATAAATCAATGACATGGTAAAATATGTTTGACATATTTTTTTGACATATTTTTTTACATTCTTCCCTCAAATACTTTAAATCTAGCATTCAAAAATGTACAAAATATTAATAGAATATGGAGATAACAAACCGTAATCTAGTCATAATATAAAAGGCTACTCAAGCTATATGGCCTGGACTCTATTTTGATTAAAAGTTTGACCTTGATTATAATAATTGGATCAAGGTAAAAGTTTTGCTGACATGCACCCTTCTTTTGTCAGTCCTCTTCATGTTCTAAGTTTGAAGTCTAAATGTCAAAGGTTCTCAAGTTATGGTCAAATCATATTTTTTTTTCTCTATTTTACCTTGAAGAAAGAAAGGGTCAAGGTAGAAAATTCTGGTGCAGTGCATCTTGTGTCAATGTATTCTTTCTATGTTATGAGTATAAAGTCCTAATATCAAAGGGTACTCAAGCTATGGACTGAACTCTATTTTGATGTAAAAGTTTGACTTTTGAGCTTAAATGTAGATAAATATTTTGGTGGCATGCACTCCATTTCAAAGTCAACTATCTATATTCAAAGTTTGAAGTCTTCAGGTCAAAGGGTATTCAAGCTGGACAGAGTTTGGATGAAGAAGAAGACATAATTGTACAAAATTCTTTGAACATCAGGTAGTCTTCAGAGGATTGCTTTACATGTAAGTCTATTACACATATACTATACAAACAACATTTAGATTATAAATGATTTTGCACAAGCTGATGGTTTAGAAAAATCAAAACATGATGGACATTTTAGTGAAAATACATTGACAAGGAAGATTTTTTGTCCCCTAGATAATTTGTGCTTAATGAACTTAGTATTCTTGAGTTGGGTCTCCTCTTGTTCAATCCTCGCAGAGATTCTTCCTTCTTTGATACAGCAGTGACTCTGGATACAATGATGAACCAATGGCAGGTATGATAGCACATTTTGAATAGGAATAACATCCAGATCATCACAGAACTCCACCACCGGACAACCAAGATGTGTTGATTCCAGAATTATCCCCTTTTCAATGATTGCTAATGAGCTTCTCCTGGCATCCTGAAGAAGGAGTAGACCACCTTTGAAGATTCCAATTTTAAACTGAAATTGAAAAAGACATTAATGTGCATATTGTCCTCACACAAAATCGATATTATCGGTATCTAGATATATTGTCCATGAGCCCTATATTCATTGGTAACTTGAGGAACAGCTATATTAAATCAGTAATTAGAAATTAATATGGTGGTTTTTAATTTGAAAAGAATTTATGCACCTCATTCTCTCTACTCAAATACATGATGGACATCCCCTCGGCAATACTTGAGCCATCTTTACATCTGCACATCTGGTAATTTATCATCTTCCCCTCCAGACAGGGTGATGGAATCCCTAGGTCAACAAGACCCTGCAACAGGAGGCATTGTTGTGGGAATGCTGACATATCTTGAAGCTTTGCTTTGTTGTTGGCTGTTCGCAGTGGTCTCAAAAGCAAAGGCTTCTCACTGTCCAGTTTTTTTTCTGATAGATTTCCTATGTTAATGTAAAAAAGTTTATATATGCAAAATTTTATTTTTATTAAAGCATTATTAATACATGCACTTAGTTCCACTGGCCAACATCATCTTCTCAAAAGAAATTTAAATAGTTTTTACTGATATCTAAACCATATGCATTCACTGTACCCTGTATTGATCATATATAGTCTTTAGGGTGTTAAACATTCATGCAAATAAACAAATTGTACACACTGAATAGCCATTCAAAGACAAATTTGGGCCAGAAATGGTCTTACTATAGCATTAAGCTGATGCTTATATAATTCTTTACAAAAATTTAAGTTTCCAAAAAAAAAATGGTATTAAAACGTGTTAAATTCACAAACCAAAAAAGTTGAACATCTCCTTCTTATTGGATAATTCCTGCACCTCCTTTGAAGACTGCCTCCTACAGTATTGCAATTTAAATTTTTAAAAAATGTGGACATTGGATACATAACCGGCCATTCAAAAACAAAAAAGTAATTGCTTTTCCAAGAAATAACAAATTTAAATCTTTCAAGTTGGTGTAAATGTTTTCTTACCAACTTCCATTGTCCTTAAAAAAGCCTCCCATTATGACATGCTGGAACAAATAGCTTTTTCCAAAAATTACTGCAGTATCTCTGCTTCTGGCCAGCTGATTTTCCTGGTGGAACAGCTTTGCTCTGATCACACCATGCCTCTTCTCAAAAACATCCTCAGAGTAAGCTAAGGGAGGACCATGCCGGATGATTTCATCAGTCTTAAAAATATAAACAATCTCTTCATATAAAACAAGATAAATTAATTAAGTGCATTTTTTCTTGTTTAAATTTTCTGTTGGCTGAGTTGTTTGATAAATACTCAGTATACAGGGAAAAGTTCTCCCCGATTTTTTTTTTTTGCCCCTTTTGCCCTACCCTCATCTGGGGGAATTTAAAATGGGAGGAATTCAAAGAATACAGTATAATTTATTTTAAAAAAACTTTGACTGGGCTAATTTGAAAGGGCCAAAATTGTTTGTAAGTGTTAAATGGGGAAATGAGTGTTATAAAATGGCGAAAATAACATGGGGTGAAAATAACTCTGTATACAGTAAAAAGGGAAAAAATACTTATGTGCCTACCAAATGGGTCATCAAATGTGTCTTTACTTTGTTCATCAGCTCTGGAACATGGCGGTCAACAAGAAAGAGATACTTATCGACGAGACTGTCCAGCAAGTGTACATCTTCTTCCGCAAAAGAATCTAAGTGCACAACCCTGTTGATCTAATTTCAGACAGAAATAATGGTTAACATTTTATCACTGAGAAACAAAAATTCAACTTTCTCTAACAAAAAAATTGTTAATTTTTAATTGGAAATTTCAAAGGTTATCTACCTTATCTAAATTAGGCCAAAAAAATTAATTTAAAGTTTCTCGGGCCATTAATTTCAAAATTCAATGTGGCAGGCAGTTTTTTTTTGGAAGCAGGTTTTACACCTTTTTTAAGCCATTTGCTCAATGAAATGATGATATCAACTGATTCTTAATGTTTGTTATCTGAAATTAGTTATAATATGTGTTCAACTTTAAATAATGTTATTCCAAACATTTATTTAAAAGTTAATTCATACAATACTGCAAATTAAGAAGAAATAAAATGTTTATCTGATAAAAATGTCTAGCTCAGCATTTATGACAAGGGAATAACTCGATTTTCTTTTTCAACTTTAAAAAATAGAAAATTGAGTTATTTCCCTATTCAATCTGTCAATAAAATTGATCAATGCTGCCATTTTTGACCTGGTGCGGCAGTGACTGTGAAACTAGCTATTGATTAATTTTTTTGGCCTTATGGTGGAAACCTTCACATAATCTACTGTGTCATGACTTTCCACACATAGCTTAAGAATCAATGACCACTTGGACAAATTCAGAGTAAAAAAAAATATTAAAGAGTTACCCTTCCTGGCTGAGGATCGTATATCCTTAACTTTAATTTTGTTTAGATTAAAAAGAGTGAGTCCAATACCTGGACGTTTATTTCCCACAGCCTGATACGCCCGTCAAATATAGTTCAATTATCAATCACATCAAAAACTGTTTATAATCCAAGTTAATCATGTCAACCAAATGATTTTTTCATACATATGATCCAACATAAATGATTGAGACAGACACCCTTCCTACATAGAACTAAATAATTTATCTTTAACTGGATGATGCGTATTCATTCATTATTCCAAGGGATGAAAGGATCTGCACATCTAATATAGTGCAATAAAAAGGCATATTTATTGTTATTCTGAAATTAAATTAAATTTGAAATCAAAGAACTATTTTTGTTAAATATATATATATATATAGAGAATAATAGTTATCTTTTGTAAAGTAGAAATAAAAAGTATTTCCATGATTCAACAAGTTTTAATAAGGATACTAAAAACTCTTATATTTTTGGGGATCGAGAAATTGAAAAGTAAAAACAAAAAAGAGTGACCTTGAGAAAGGTCGCCACACAGCCTCTACCTAAGATCATAAATTGTCTAAGTTTGATGATTTTGCGTCTAATAGTTTTCTTGTTATGAGCCGGACAGGATTTTTTTTCATATTTAGCCAAAGCATCTTAATTAAAGTCAAGAGCGACCTACTGTCTACCTAAGAAGTATCGGTTGACAAAGTTTCATAATCTTAAGCCTAAAAGTATTATAGTAATGAGTCGAATATGATCAAGAAAAAATTTTCAGACAGACAAACGGACAAGTATGAAGGCCATAATATAATACCTCCCGTATAGAACGAATAAAAAAATCAACCCCTTTTTACATCCACTTCTTATTCAGTACTTTTTTATATGCATTCCCAGCATACAAATATACTCTAGGAACTCTTTACAAATTCAAAGTCTTATACATTGGAAAACACCGTACATTTATGTATCTTATGATCTCATCTTATCTTTAACAAGTAATAGCATTTATTTCTCTGAAAGACACACTAATATGCGGAATCATTGTTACTCTATTAGTAAAAGCTTAATCTGCCTTTATTATTTTTTTTATTAATCGACAGATAAGGATAAAGTGGTTATTTCACACAGAAGTCGAAAAAATGACAAAGTTCATGGCGTCTTTGGTTTTGTTAAAAAACTACGCAGAACATTTTGTGGAAAAATTACCTAACACCTGTAAGACCCACTTACAACCCTGCTTCACAAAGGCCAATTTGTACGAAACCATGATGGCTGAAAGACAAGGAGAATTTATAGAGCCAGTGTCCATGTCACACTTCCTTCGTGGGAGAAGACAGATTATATTGCCATACTATAGACTATTCAAAATGGTTTATCAAAACTTTTACAGTAAAACATGATTATAACAAAGTCACTGAGGCCGATGAAATATTCTCACCATATCCATTATTTGTTCCATCCGTATACGTAATTCATTAAATATATACCAGTATATAGATTCTGTGAAAAATTTTAGGGCTGGATTTGTGCGACCAAGACTCTATTGATGTGGAAATTCCTGCGATAACACCTGATGTTGTTTTTATACTGTTTCAAAGGCTCCATATGTGGTATTTGACCTTAAAACAACTCGACTAAGTAAGTGAAATAACTACATGTAGCTTGAAAACATTTGAAAGTTTGCTAGAGGTCAACATGGATAAGGGGCATCAGTCCCACTGCATGGTCATTATCCACAGTACCAATAACATTAAAAAACTATTAATGTGATACCTCTTTTCAGGTAGATCAGCTAATATTGTCTAGATTGCAGCATGCTCTGAATATGGCGCTCTATTTCATACATATGTTTTCCAAATCAGCCAATGCCCGAGGAGGCTATAGGAATCACTAGTATTCAAATGAAGGCAAATAAAATGTTCTCCCAGAATGAAGAATAAGAGTTCAAGCTCCAAAACCGTGCCTTCGAAGACTTCATGTTTCTTTTCAAAACATAATGTGGACTGCATGTAGCATTCAGGTTTGTAGCTTTCATCACAGTCATCCTGGATTTGATTCCTATTGCCCGTGGGGATCTGGGTTAGAATAGTTCCTCAGTACCCCTTTGCTTGTCGTAAAAGGCGACTAAATGGGGCAGCCCCGTGTCACAGCAGGTGTGGCATGATAAAGATCCATCCCTGCTCTAAGGCGAGCCGAGCATAGGCCTAAATTTGTAGCCCTTCACCGGCAATGGTGACGTCTCCATATCACTGAAATATTCTGGAGAGGGACGTTTAACAGTAAACAATCAATCAATCAATATAGCCAGGAATCACTAGCGAGAAACTTACTCCCTCATTAAAGCTCATAATGCCGTTGACGAAGCCAAAGTTCTTCTTATTGATCAAAAGGACCAAGTAAACCAGGAAACGGTAGGAAAATTTATCCAAGTGATTTTCAGCAAGAGCAGGACAATTTGAAAACATTCATGGATGCCAGGGCTATCAAAGCTGCTCGTTCCTACTAACAACTATCCCATCTGAGGCTTGCAGTTGACAGAAATGGATCTGATGGAGTGAAAGCATTGCTCTCTAAACCAAGAGTTTCATTATGTTCTAAAGTTGCTCAGAAAATATATATGTTTTTCTGACCATCTACTCTTAGACGTTGGTATGTGCACTTTTATCTGCTTCTGTACATCAACAGACTTTTCTGATATTGTACTAAGAGATCTACAAGTATAAACAAAATACAATGTATTTGTAAAGGGATGTTTCTCGAAAGTAATATACATTTTGATGACAAAATCATTCTTGTATAAATCTGCAAAGTTTGTTTGTGAATTTTAACTCTTATGCTCCTGTATGGTGGCTAATGATTGGGGTTGAGCACATGTGGCTTGAATTTGTTACTGTCATTGACCTAATATGTACAGCTTGTCTTAGATTGTCATATAATATCTCTTGCTCAGTAGACAATGAGTATATTGTGATGATTGATTGTATATTGTTTAACCTCTCTCTAATATGGAGACGTCACCGAATGCCGGTGAAGGGCTTCAAATTTTGACCTTTACTCGGCACTCAGGGCCATTGAGCAGTGAGGGATCTTTATCGTGCCAACGCCTGCCGCTGACATGTGGCCTCGGTTTTTTAAAGTCTCATCCGAAGGACCTGCAACATTCACTTCAAAGTGCCGAGCGCATGGCGAAGGAACAGTTGCTACCCACTTTATCGACTAGGTCAGTAGCTGCCGGGAAACGAACTCACGACCTCTCTATCCCGGAGCGAGCGCTCTACCGACTGAGCTACCGTGAACGGTTATATTATGATGTTTTGAGTGATACCCTTTTTTCAAACATGTCTGCACTAAATGGAGCATTAGTTGAATACTTGTGTGTTTTTGAGATGCAAAATATTTATAAGTGAAAATTATGATTTCAGATTGAAAAAAAAATGCCTGATAATAGTGAGCTTATTATGGATTTCTTCTTTTATATTATGAATAATGATAAATAATTTCTCCTCAGATATTTCAATTCTGCATAAATACATGTACATATGTTAGTCTTTCTTCTGAAAGTAGTCTTCAGGTAATTGAACAAAACCCCCAGGTCGAACATTTTCTTCCGTGTTTTCTCTCCAGAGAACAACTTTACCTCTGGAAGATGTACATGTATCTTCAGTGTAGATGTTCTTTACTTTTGTCTTCCCTTCTTTAATCAACACTTATCTCGTTGCTTCTCTCTATTATTAGCTCTTCTGAGCCAAAGGCTTTTTAGAATATGGGCCATAACTCAAGAACCCCTTGGCCAATCAGTGTCAAATTTGTCACAGGGTATCCTTGGCCCAAGGGCTACCATTTATACTAAAATAAGGGTTGGGACCCTAAAACAAGGGGAGATAATCAGGAAAACAAAACCAAAAGTACTGGTTGCTAAAAAAATCTTCTTCTCCAGAACCACCAGGCAGATTTTCACCAAACTTACATACAAGGATTAGGATATGTTGAAGATTAAAAATTGTTCAAGGCATGACCCTGGGGCAAAGGGCGTGGTCTCAAGGTCACTTCAAAGTTGACCTAAATTTACAATTAATAAAAACGTATATATTTTGCTTACTATAAGGACTAGGATCATCAAATCTTGTAAGTTGATGCATCTTACGATTTCACATAATGTTAACTCAAAAGTAGGTCACGGTGACCTACTTTTTAAATTTTGCGGGGATTTGTTTTCAAATTGATTTGAAGGCATATTTTGGAGACTTTAGGGCCTATGATCATCAAACTTTGTCAGTTGATGCATCTTGGGTTCTCGAACACTGTCAACTTTAAAGTAGGTCACCGTGACCTACTTTTTGAACTTTATGACTTATCCTTTTAAAAACATTAAATCCCATTACTTCAGACACTGTGAGGTTTAGAATCATCAAATCTTGTACTTTGATGCATCTTGGGACTTTAAGAGGCAGTCTGCCGAAAAACCAGGCAGGGTTGTATTAATAGGCGGCACATCGAATGTGACGAATATTTGAAATTTTATTGAAAACAATATCAATGTAGTCCAAATGGAATAATGTAATCGAAGATTTGTTTTAAAATTGCTTATTTAGTAAAATATCCTTTTGTTTCGTGTTCTTGAATTCCCCTATATAAACAATTGAATTTAGGTCAGAAACAACGAACTGTAATTTCCAATACTTATTTAACAGGACTATAATTCATGCTGAACTAAATCTAGAAATATTTCGTCTTTCAGTTTCAAAAATAAAATTGGTGGGCAAAACACTTTTGATAGTAATTTTCTGTCAAAATATAGAGACGTTTTTATGAAATTTTGCGATGTAAGAGTTATCTCCCGTGGCATCGGTAAATCTGCTAAACACCTTACTATCGAAATCTTAGTGAAATATTTAGAATATATACACAAAATAAAATTATTTAACAAAAAATTACTACTTTATTTTCAAAATAGAATTCATTTTCGCCTCCAAACATAATATTAAGATTAAGATTGGCAGCATTATTCAGGTTGAATCCACGTTTCCATTGATGTATCAGTGACGTCATATACCTTACTAATATTGCGTCACAATGAAATAGTTACAAGTTTTCCAAAGAAGTTTGTAAATTCTTTGCATAAAAGCGCAAATAAATTAAAAATAAATAATTTCTCTTTTTCTGTTCAATTACTTTTCAGAGTGCATTATCCTACGTGTTAAATAATCATACATTTTTATATAAAATGTAATTTTTTCACGGGCGACGTCTCAGCTAAAAGTAATTTTGTACATGTCCGAGAACTAAGGCTATGCGTACAAATAATTAATTGTTTATATTGAATATTTCTTATAAAATTGGGATGTGAAGAGATTTTATTTTCTTCTGATTATCAAGGAAATTAAGATGAATATTTTAGGTTTACGCAACATTTAATTCAAGTCAACGGAGTAAAGATGTTTATTTCATGCTATTTGTACACACACACACAAAAAAACTTGATTATATTTATCTATGCAGTCAAACCAAAGTAAACGATCCGCAGTACGATTAAAAATATTTTATTAAAAAAGTGAAAAATGAGATTTAAAAATATTTATCAAGGAAAATTAATGTTGAACTCCCACTTCAATTTGCCACTAAAACGGAAGATTTCGTGGGCGTATTTTTTGTTTTGTATTGTTTTGTTTGTTTGTTTGGTTTTTTTTTTTGGTTGAATTTGGTGATTGAAACAATCACATACTCACATTCAATATGAAGTTAAAAAATGTGACCATGTTGGCCAATTCTAAAATGTTTTCCCATTACTGAAAGATTTTTTTAATATGCCGTCTTGCCCCCCCCCCCCCCCCCCCCCCCCCC
>PRKT01001496.1:54932-64951 GCA_003671525.1 Saccostrea glomerata
CCCCGTCCCGGCTTTTTGCTTGCGATTTCTAGGCTCTTAAATAATAATACTATATATGAAATAACTTATTTTCTAAATTAATATAAAGTTAAATTTTATAAGATGAAAATATAGGGGAAACGGCTTTTATAGATGACAGGTTTAAAAAATTTGGATAAAGCCGAAACTGTGCACATTTAAATATTTTCTGCATTTAGGTAGTGCAAGTATATTTTCGCCAAATATTGAACTCTTTCATTCACGAGAGAATAAAAAAAAAAACTTTAGTTGGAAATAAGATATTTAATAAAGATAAGCTGTTTACTCTCAGTTGTTCATAATGCATGTACAAATACTTGTTTTTTAATACCGAGTATCAAGAAATCGTACAGATGTTATACATGATTGTAATCTTCATGTACGTAAAAGACATTAGTATTATAAATAAATTGTATAAACATTTGAATCCATGGATAAAATAATTTTTGAACAGTTGACTAACTGAACAGAAATAAAAGACAAGCATATTTTTTTTCTGATGCGGAATATTTCTAGTTTTACGGTAAAAACCGATCCCGATTGAAATAAAACCGATCCCGATTGAAAATAATGCAAAATGTGTAAAGTTATAAAACTAAAGACAACTGCCACCCATACACAGGAAAAATGTCCACATGTGTTAAACATATGTTAAACATGTGTTTAACATATATTTTTTACACATGTAAAACACATAAAAGGAGCACACGTGTATAGGGTGTTTATTTTTACACATGTTAAACATATGTTTCACATGTGTTAAACATGTGTAAAAATCAACACATGGTATATTTCTACATATGAAACATGTGTTAAACACGTGTTTTATATATGTTTTACTTTATATGTGAATTATATGTGTATAATATTACTGTTGTACTGCTTATTATTATTGTTATACTTTTTTTTCCTGCCTTTCAAAATAGTTTCGTGGTGATTGAAATATTTTTCTGCAGCAACTGTTAGCTGAATAAGCAGGTCTTCCTTGTAGTGGTTGCATGGTTAATCCTTCTTGAGCAGTATACAATGTACAGTATATACACACACTCAGCTCTGCTTATACTTCAGTCTATAATTACTTTCCTTGAATGGATAATATATATAAATAACAAGATACATATTGGTTTCAAGTTCTTTATTTCAGGTACCAGCAATTAACATTTCTTTTTATTGTTCTCTATCTTGCTCCTACAATTTGGAGAAAAAAAATGAATTACTTAATTTAGAAAAGAAAAAAAGAAAATAGAGCTTTTTGGTAATACATACTAATTGCATTTAAAATGTCATGATAAAGTTTTTATAATCAAGCTGTCTTACCTCTCGATATCTCTTGATTCTCTTCTCCTCTTTCTCTTGGAGGAGATCCCAAATATTCTGTCGATTGTCACCCAGGATAGCGTCATAGAATTCTGAAAAAAATGAAAAATGGGCATGATGGTGTTCAGTATATTATATTTACTCATGTAATTATTTTAACTCCTATAGTGCCCCCCCCCTTCCAAGAAGGGGGGATGTCCTAATTTGTACACTAGGCCCCGAGGACATTGCTTCCATATTGATATGACTCATCAGGGCTTTATCCTTCTTCAGAAAAAGTTTCCAGAAGAGATTTTATCCCTCCTCAGAGAAAGTTGTCGGAAGAGATTAATAATTAAATATAGTTCGACATTTCTTATATTAGCCCAGTGTTTCAAGAATTAAGATATGATTTTTAAGAGCTAAATTTTTCTCAAATTCTATTTCATTTCCCCTTGGAAGGGAGTGCGACACTTCATTTAAACAAAGATGCTTTGTTGAAAGTTTGGTTGAAATCGGTCCAGTGTTTATGAAAAGATATCAAAAGTGTGAAAAGTTCATGACAACTCTAGACAAATTTGATCTGACAGAGAAGCTGTTACGAATCTTCATCTTAGGTTATAGTTCGTCTTTAACATTTTTAGCACAAATTGTATTTGAACTATTTTGACTTTTGTAACAGTAATTAAACTTTTTTTTTACTATTCAAAGTGAATACATTATACATCCTTACCTTTAAACTCAACCCAGAACTTGCTGGTCTCCTGGAATTTTTTGGTCACTAGGAATGCTCTCTGAAAAGTAAAAATAGGAATTTAATATCTTATATGTAAAAAAAAAAATCCCACCATTGGCATGCCTAACAAAGAGTGCTATTTAAAATTCCCAGCATTAACAATGAATAGTTGCAGAGAAAATATACGACGAAAATTAAGAATGAACTGCAGATGCATGGACATTGGACACATAAGGTTGAAACAATATATTTCCCTCAACTTTGGAAAGGGAGTGTAAAAATATCTCAATAACTCATAATAAATTGATTAACATAGGTCAAAATCAATCCCTATACAAATTATGCAACCTATATGAATTTTCACCAGTTCATAAGGCAAAAAAAAAAATATTAGTCTTGTTTCCTGCTACCAGCCTGAAAAGTAATAGGGTAGGAAGGTAGGAAAAATATCTTATTTTTATTTTATTTTTTTTCAATGGCATTTGTTGGATATGAACTACCAAATTAAACATGTCAAAGGTCAATATTATTTTAAAATTAAATTCCATGTCTTTTGATGTACAACTCAAGTAGTGTTTTATAATTTAACTTATACATTAAGAAAAAACCACTTGATTATATATATTTTTTACCAGTTCTGGATCATGAAAATTCCGATTTTCTCCAAAAAGTAAATGAAAACCTTAGGGTAGGGCGCAAAAAAAAAGGGTAGGTCTGATGGCAGGAAACAAAATTATCTTTATTTTTGGCCTAAGACACAGGGGCTGGTAATTAATATGCTATATAAACAATTCCTGCATATATATGTTATTTTATCTATTAATATAAATTAATATCAATTTATTTATTTATTGAGACTTACAATTGCAACAGCCATTCTCATTCTCTTCTGATCTACAGGACTTTCTCCTGGTGGAGTGAAAGGCCTGTACAAATAGTTGCACAGGCCTTCCAGGGAAAGTGCTTGCATATCCATAGTGGAGTGGAACAGCTACAAGTAGTATATAGAATTTTAAAACATTTTTTTATGTAAATAAATTATACTTATTGCATATTTTATATCTATATATAAATGGCGGTCAGCCAGGTATGTTCGCCGGTGGCCAGATAGCTTAGTTGGTAGAACACCTGACTGGAGTGTCAGGGGACCGGGTTTGAATTGATAAGATGAGGAATGTTTAATTTGATAAACCTGCTACGTCATTTAGTGATTTTTTAGCCACAATTATGCATGTATATTTACAAGAAAACACACATATTTAAACACAATAAAAACAGTAGAGGTTTAAAGCAAAGTGGATATCATTCTCTGTGGATTTAAAATATACATGTATTGTGTATTAATTGTCTCTGATACTGAATTAATTACTTTCACTTTATAATAAGAGTGTTTTACTTTATTAAAAAAAATAGTACATGTATAGTAATATACATTCAATTTGCATTGCACATACCATCCTTCTCAGCTGGTTCCGCAGCTGGGTAAATTTGTGAGAAGCGTAGCTGCTCATAACTTTGAATTTATGCGGGTTATGATCCCCAATATACTGCTTCACCTCTCTCTGCACATAAAAATCATACAGATTATATATATGTACAATTCTGATCAATTGATAATAATAATCGTATCTTTGATATACATGTTAAAAATGCTTTTTTTTTTAATTAATTTACATTATACCTTGAAATCCTCATTCTTGGTATCCAGCCATGGACATGCACAAAATTGTCCCTTCAGGAATTGGAAATATGCTTTCTATAAAATTTAACATTTACTCATTAAAACTTGATGACTTTGCTAATACATACACAGGGTTGTAAAACATTACAGACAGTTGCCAAGTTCAACACATTTTTTAAGTGCTTGTATTAAACTTACATGAAATCCCTGGTCTTCTACCCTAAACTGGGCATCTTTGTGGTCTTGTGGAAGTTTTCTTTAGTTCATCTATACTCTCTCTGAGATGTTTAAGTTCTTTTACTGCAATAATTTATATCATACAAATATTCTGACCTGTAGAATTTATATGACTGACTTAATAGAATGTAATCATGACCAAGACTTTGTGTTCAATAATCAGTCAATCAACTCGTAACTATATAGCAAAGCATCATAAATGTTGTAAAAATTTGACTGAAATAACATTTGATTGTAAAATTAAAATAAATATAGTCCTAATCACAAATGATAATGAAATGGCAAGAAAAAATATTAAAGAATATTTTGTTAAGTATGGCATGCAGCAGAAAATTATTGAATCATTTAGAGGGTACAACTTTTATCTTGTTGCACAAACTAACGTGATTAATAAGCTCACAGATATCTTTCAGTAGCTTTTCTGGTACGGGAACTAATCCTTGTTGTCCATTAATGGCATTATTGTCGCCAAACAAATCCTGGCTGACTTGCGACATGTCCTCTGTTTCGCTGACATAGGTTTCTTGAGAGTCCTTTTAAAACACACGTAAAAGAGATTCCTACATGTATAAATACAGTACGCAAGAACATATAATTAAGCATTTAAAACATTTCTCATTAAGACCGCGGAACATTAACTGGCAAAATTGAAAATATACAGCTTATGTAATTTCTATCTGTTACAATCAAAACATTTAGTGATAGACAATTCGACGCGGACGAGGGGAAAACATCGGATTGAAATTGCAGATCGAAATTCATTAAAATATTTTTCAATCCACCTCAGCTACGCTAGAAGGCACATTATTACTGAAAAATTTTTGTCCAGTGTATTAAATAAATTAATATTTAATTAAGGGACAAATATTTCATTTCTGTTTGGTAAATATATGTATTTCTTTGTCTGTGGGTGGGTTGGTGGGGGGGGAGGCGATTTTTAAATAGTTTTCATTGAGAATAAGAATAAAACTTGTGCAGTCTTATAATCCTTGAAATAAAGTACATGTATATTGTCATGTTTAGCAATGACCTGATTCGACAATTGTTTACCCCCCCCCCCCTTCTAGAATCAAATATCTCCTGAAAAATAATCTTTGTCTTCTATGATCTTTCGCGTTCTTAAAATTATATGCTAAAGCTCATATACTTCAGACAATATGTATTTGGGAGTTGAAATTAGTTGATTTTTGGATCATACACTCGCTCTTTGCTTTGAAAACAGCTCAGGTGGGTTGAAAATGAATTTCGATCTTCAATTTCAATCCAATGTTTTCCCCACGTCCGCGTCGAATTGTACCCACCCATTTCATTGTCTATCACTGAATGTTTTGATTGTCAAAGATAGAAATTACGTAAGCTGTATATTTCAAATTTTGCCAGTTAATGATTAAGTTAATGTATTAAATAAAATCAAATCATATTACAACTCACATAAATGATCTGGGGCACTTTCGGCATCTTGATGATCTTCGATATTTTTACTTATCGTCTGTCAAAACTCGTCATAGTATGACGTAAGACAAAAATATACAGTATTTCCGAGCCCGATCTAGTCTTGATGTTCTCGAGTAAAATAGTATTTTCAAATATATTATCTGTCAAAATAACGAATCTAAATAAATCAGATTAATTTTTGTACCGTATTTAATCAGAGTTGCTAATAAAAGATCTCATCGTCTACACAAACTTTATGATCGGTCGATCCCAATTATGATCGGGTACATAATCTCGTTAGACAGTTTCGCGGGGAAAACAACATGTACGCCTGCGAGAGCTGCGGCTTCAAATCCGCAAAAGAAAGCAACTACATACGCCACTTGTCAACAGAAAAACACATAAAAACATCTCTTTACCTGCAAGAAGACCGCGACGTAGAACCGCCTGAAGGAAATTCTTTTTCGGACCACCGGCACGAACATCGGGACATTCGTCAGGAACATGGCGATGACAGTTCGGATGGCGAAGACAATCAAGACGGTGATCATGGTGATAAAGAGTCTGGTTTAAAGGAACAGTCACATGCCGATAATCCATTTTTTCCATTTAAAAATAAGTTGCACATGCTTTTGTACATAGGCAATTTAGCCACATATGATCCACATATGCATTGTCTTTCATATGAAGATCATATGTGGATCATATGAGAATCATATGTATATACAATGATATGAGAATCATATGTGGCAAATCATGTGGATCATATGATCACACATATGTGAATCATATGAAGTGTTTCATATGAGAATCATATGAATATCATATGTGTATCATATGTGTATCCATGCATATGAGTTTCATATGTAGTAAACATATGATTCTCATATGAACAGAAATATATGATCCTCATACAATTCAATTTTCATATGAGAATCATACGAGAAAAACATGTGAGTATTATAATATGTATACATAAGGCACATTTTACAATTCTTTTATGTTTTTCTAATATGTGTACAGTTTTAGTTTAATTTAATCCAAAAAATGGATAAAAGATCAGAAATTAATACAGAAAATGATACTTATAAAGCAAAAATTTCTGGACAAAAACAACAAAATCATGATGATTATTAATAGAATTTAATTTGAATGATAAATCAATGACATGGTAAAATATGTTTGACATATTTTTTTTGACATATTTTTTTACATTCTTCCCTCAAATACTTTAAATCTATAGCATTCAAAAATGTACAAAATATTAATAGAATATGGAGATAACAAACCGTAATCTAGTCATAATATAAAAGGCTACTCAAGCTATATGGCCTGGACTCTATTTTGATTAAAAGTTTGACCTTGATTATAATAATTGGATCAAGGTAAAAGTTTTGCTGACATGCACCCTTCTTTTGTCAGTCCTCTTCATGTTCTAAGTTTGAAGTCTAAATGTCAAAGGTTCTCAAGTTATGGTCAAATCATATTTTTTTTTCTCTATTTTACCTTGAAGAAAGAAAGGGTCAAGGTAGAAAATTCTGGTGCAGTGCATCTTGTGTCAATGTATTCTTTCTATGTTATGAGTATAAAGTCCTAATATCAAAGGGTACTCAAGCTATGGACTGAACTCTATTTTGATGTAAAAGTTTGACTTTTGAGCTTAAATGTAGATAAATATTTTGGTGGCATGCACTCCATTTCAAAGTCAACTATCTATATTCAAAGTTTGAAGTCTTCAGGTCAAAGGGTATTCAAGCTGGACAGAGTTTGGATGAAGAAGAAGACATAATTGTACAAAATTCTTTGAACATCAGGTAGTCTTCAGAGGATTGCTTTACATGTAAGTCTATTACACATATACTATACAAACAACATTTAGATTATAAATGATTTTGCACAAGCTGATGGTTTAGAAAAATCAAAACATGATGGACATTTTAGTGAAAATACATTGACAAGGAAGATTTTTTGTCCCCTAGATAATTTGTGCTTAATGAACTTAGTATTCTTGAGTTGGGTCTCCTCTTGTTCAATCCTCGCAGAGATTCTTCCTTCTTTGATACAGCAGTGACTCTGGATACAATGATGAACCAATGGCAGGTATGATAGCACATTTTGAATAGGAATTACATCCAGATCATCACAGAACTCCACCACCGGACAACCAAGATGTGTTGATTCCAGAATTATCCCCTTTTCAATGATTGCTAATGAGCTTCTCCTGGCATCCTGAAGAAGGAGTAGACCACCTTTGAAGATTCCAATTTTAAACTGAAATTGAAAAAGACATTAATGTGCATATTGTCCTCACACAAAATCGATATTATCGGTATTTAGATATACATGTATTGTCCATGAGCCCTATATTCATTGGTAACATGAGGAACAGCTATATTAAATCAGTAATTAGAAATTAATATGGTGGTTTTTAATTTGAAAAGAATTTATGCACCTCATTCTCTCTACTCAAATACATGATGGACATCCCCTCGGCAATACTTGAGCCATCTTTACATCTGCACATCTGGTAATTTATCATCTTCCCCTCCAGACAGGGTGATGGAATCCCTAGGTCAACAAGACCCTGCAACAGGAGGCATTGTTGTGGGAATGCTGACATATCTTGAAGCTTTGCTTTGTTGTTGGCTGTTCGCAGTGGTCTCAAAAGCAAAGGCTTCACACTGTCCAGTTTTTTTTCTGATAGATTTCCTATATTAATGTAAAAAAGTTTATATATGCAAAATTTTATTTTTATTAAAGCATTATTAATGCATGCACTTAGTTCCACTGGCCAACATCATCTTCTCAAAAGAAATTTAAATAGTTTTTACTGATATCTAAACCATATGCATTCACTGTACCCTGTATTGATCATATATAGTCTTTAGGGTGTTAAACATTCATGCAAATAAACAAATTGTACACACTGAATAGCCATTCAAAGACAAATTTGGGTCAGAAATGGTCTTACTATAGCATTAAGCTGATGCTTATATAATTCTTTACAAAAATTTAAGTTTCCAAAAAAAAAATGGTATTAAAACGTGTTAAATTCACAAACCAAAAAAGTTGAACATCTCCTTCTTATTGGATAATTCCTGCACCTCCTTTGAAGACTGCCTCCTACAGTATTGCAATTTAAATTTTTAAAAAATGTGGACATTGGATACATAACCGGCCATTCAAAAACAAAAAAGTAATTGCTTTTCCAAGAAATAACAAATTTAAATCTTTCAAGTTGGTGTAAATGTTTTCTTACCAACTTCCATTGTCCTTAAAAAAGCCTCCCATTATGACATGCTGGAACAAATAGCTTTTTCCAAAAATTACTGCAGTATCTCTGCTTCTGGCCAGCTGATTTTCCTGGTGGAACAGCTTTGCTCTGATCACACCATGCCTCTTCTCAAAAACATCCTCAGAGTAAGCTAAGGGAGGACCATGCCGGATGATTTCATCAGTCTTAAAAATATAAACAATCTCTTCATATAAAACAAGATAAATTAATTAAGTGCATTTTTTCTTGTTTAAATTTTCTGTTGGCTGAGTTGTTTGATAAATACTCAGTATACAGGGAAAAGTTCTCCCCGATTTTTTTTTTTTGCCCCTTTTGCCCTACCCTCATCTGGGGGAATTTAAAATGGGAGGAATTCAAAGAATACAGTATAATTTATTTTAAAAAAACTTTGACTGGGCTAATTTGAAAGGGCCAAAATTGTTTGTAAGTGTTAAATGGGGAAATGAGTGTTATAAAATGGCGAAAATAACATGGGGTGAAAATAACTCTGTATACAGTAAAAAGGGAAAAAAATATTTATGTGCCTACCAAATGGGTCATCAAATGTGTCTTTACTTTGTTCATCAGCTCTGGAACATGGCGGTCAACAAGAAAGAGATACTTATCGACGAGACTATCCAGCAAGTGTACATCTTCTTCCGCAAAAGAATCTAAGTGCACAACCCTGTTGATCTAATTTCAGACAGAAATAATGGTTAACATTTTATCACTGAGAAACAAAAATTCAACTTTCTCTAACAAAAAAAAATGTTAAGTTTTAATTGGAAATTTCAAAGGTTATCTACCTTTTCTAAATTAGGCCAAAAAAATTAATTTAAAGTTTCTCGGGCCATCAATTTCAAAATTCAATGTGGCAGGCAGTTTTTTTTTTAAGCAGGTTTTACACCTTTTTTAAGCCATTTGTTCAATGAAATGATGATATCAACTGATTCTTAATGTTTGTTATCTGAAATTAGTTATAATATGTGTTCAACTTTAAATAATGTTATTCCAAACATTTATTTAAAAGTTAATTCATACAATAATGCAAATTAAGAAGAAATAAAATGTTTATCTGATAAAAATGTCTAGCTTAGCATTTATGACATGGGAATAACTCGATTTTCTTTTTCAACTTTAAAAAATAGAAAATTGAGTTATTTCCCTATTCAATCTGTCAATAAAATTGATCAATGCTGCCATTTTTGACCTGGTGCGGCAGTGACTGTGAAACTAGCTATTGATTAATTTTTTTGGCCTTATGGTGGAAACCTTCACATAATCTACTGTGTCATGACTTTCCACACATAGCTTAAGAATCAATGACCACTTGGACAAATTCA
>PRKT01001497.1:0-38961 GCA_003671525.1 Saccostrea glomerata
CTTTCAACTCTTCATCCATCACAGTGGAATAACTTCCAAAGCACTGATTTATTAACACATGGTAATAAAAAAAACGAACTTTAAAATATAACTAGGCAAAAAGGAATAGGGGTTTTATCAAGTGTTCTGGTTATTCTTGTCATTTTGTTTGGTGTGTTCATTTATTCAAAAAGAAGGTATTGCCAAAAGAACCATGAGAAAGGATATAAAACTCATTATGAATACATAAAGGAACTTTAATTTTGATCTGAGCGCTTGCTTGAGTTAACTTTTTCTTGTTTGATTTCTGTAATCTAAAGCCTGACGTGACATGCATTTAAGCATAAGTACGAGGGTTGTCCGTAAAGTTCGTGGACAACATTAATAATTACTGACAAACATTGATAAAATATATGAAGATATTATTTTCATTAAATTCATGATTCATTTTATTAACATGCAAGTTTTCAACAAAAACAAAGCACAAATAGTCATATTTTTATCAGATGAAAAAAGACACACACTCATACCCGGAGCACTAAAATGAAATTTCCTGACGTTACCCGACGTCAAAAGCATTATACAAGTACATGTTACTTTTCTCAATATAGTCACCGTTTAACTCAATACATTTCTAATGTCGTTTTAAACAGTCATAACTATGTGAACAAAATGGTCAGGTTTCATACGTAAAATAATATTTAATAATGCCTGTCTCATATCCTGTAATCACCAAACCTCTGTCCGCTTAAAATGACTTTATTTACGGAAATACGACAAATTCACGTTCCGAAATTCATTTTCAAACCACTGGAATCTCGGAATGATGGTTTTCCTTCACGCATGTCATCCTGTAAACTGTTCCTTCCCGCCGAAAAAATCATATGCCGCTTATATACTCATGCACGGCTTCTTTTACTATGTTTTACCGATTTTTTACAAAATGTATTGCTCTCTGTAGCTGTTTATCCGATGTCTACACAGAATTTTAATACTGCTCACTGCTCCACCTATTCCGAAAACGTCCCTTTTTGAACAATTTCGATCCGTCTTAATACGTTCTAACTCTGATTGCTCAGTCATTTTACAACTTTGAATTTTCAAATTTTGCAGGTTTGAAGTGATAACTTCTGTCAACCTCATAATATAAAAGTCATCAAGATTTCCGCAGAATTTTATAAAATACATATGAAATTTATGAAGTGATAAGTAATTTTTTAATTAAAATTTTGCGGTGCTCCGGGTCACCATTCCAAGTCTAATTATGAAGCCATAATTGTAATTAAACATTTGAAATTGAATAAGATTTTACATGTTTCAATTCATAATTAGTGAAGGATTAGAAATATGCTGATAATAAATATCAATGACGCAAATTTTATTTTCTTCTTAGCTTGTCCACGAACTTTACGGACAACCCTCATACTTACAAGCAGTATTCAAATGTAGTTAATATACTCCATTCAGTATTAACGAATAGATAGAAATTTCTTATCTTTGACAGCTAGATAGTGTTGTGTTCAAATCATTAATAAGTTTTAAAAGTGATCTATTCAAGCTAAATACATTCAGTAGAACACAATAAAACTGTAAATAGAGTGTTAAAATGCAATTATGACTCTTTTATGGCTATATACAGGATATAAAAATGACTTCTTTGTTATCAAGTTCATACTTTTTTTCGACGAAAAATACATGGAGATTCTGAAAAAAATTCAAAGTATCTATATGCGGTATATATACAGTATGTAAGATTCTTCTGTTTTTTGTCTACCGAAATAGACAAAGTACACATAAAAATTATGTATGTAACGTAAATAAGGTAACAACACAGCGATCTTCAAGTACTTTTCAGAAAAGTTAAAAAAAAAGGCTAAACATCATATACTTTTTCTGATGAAGTGCATATGCCTGATCTTTGGAGAGTTTTTTGGAATTTTTTTTTTTTTTTTTTTGAATTCTAATAAGTTACATAACACGTGTGTGTTTTAAAAAAGGATTGTGTTTTCTTTATTAGTAATCGTAATTAGCTGTATAATAAATACATGTACATGTTGTATAATCTTGAGCACTGAGGATTATCCATATTCCTTGTTCAAAAATTGTTATTAAATAAATTATTTTGAAAAGGGGACGTGTGAATGTAGTTATGATTACATTCGAAATGCACCAAATGAACTACCATTTCTAGTGAATTTCAGGTATGTTTTAGGAAATTTCAAAAGAACATGTACTGATGAATCTTCTGATAAAGACAAACATGATGGATTGAACAAACATTTCCTTTTGTGCACCTATAATACTTAGATTGCCAAAACTAAACGCAAAACATATGCCTTTTTGATGTAGAATAAATATTATCTGGCAAATTAACTCCTCCAATTTAAGTCATTTTAAGCTTTTATTCAACTTTATGGTCAATAGCAAGAAAATGACTTTAGGCTGTCTTTTTGTGCTACATTCATTGTAAAGTCATACTTAATTAAAGCTGAATTTTTCCCGTACAGTACAGTTGTGTAGAAATTATGTAGAAATTGGAACATTTTCATTGGTATTTAATTTGAAATCATGTCAAAAGTAACCCCAATAATTGTATTTAACTTAGTATTGTTTTGAAGTAGAGATTTAGAAAATAAAATTATTGAAAATTCCTTTTACTGAGAGACTGTAGGCAATTTTTTTTTACTTTACTTCAAACTGAGATGAAAAAAAATTCCGAAATATATACCTGACTTTTTTGTTTTTCATTAAAAGTTCTTTGTTTTTTCATCAAACAACTATGTCTGGAAACTCCTTATTTCACCAAGCTACATTTGTAAATAATCATTAAAAAACTAAACTCGTTTTTATATTAAAAAAAAGGCACCATTCTTTTACTAAAATTACTTGAAATCTGATAACTTTTAAAATACTTTCGAAGATGTATACTTAAGTATTCAAATATCATAAAAATGTTATTCGACAAAGATGGCAAATACATTCATAACATTTTATTAAACGTCAAATCATCAACATATTTGACAGAAGTTGTTAACAAAACCTTCACATGCGCATGTGTAAAATAAGTGTCGATTCATTTCATATTAAAAGATTTTTTTTAATTGAAAAACGGATCGAAAGGCAAACGACAATTTTCTTATTCAAAATCATATATCTTGATAAAGACTATTGACAATACCCTTCGTAAAATGGCACAGAAA
This sequence comes from Saccostrea glomerata, assembly GCA_003671525.1. NCBI lineage: Eukaryota > Metazoa > Mollusca > Bivalvia > Ostreida > Ostreidae > Saccostrea > Saccostrea glomerata. Next base: position 3,180 of record PRKT01001497.1, read on the forward strand.
CAAAAGACATTCAATTAAAAAATATATGTTTAATTCCATATTCCAATTCATTACATAATATTTTGCTTCCTTGAAAAAAAAAATGAATTAAATGGGAGCAGTTTTCATTGCAACAGAGAATAAAGACGCCGTAGAACGTCACAGATCAGCAGTTAACGACACAATATTTATTCAACTCCATAACAACTCTAAAAAAAATGCAAGATCACTTAGGGCGCTGTCCTTTCTCCTATCAAAAAGGGCCATACATTATAAAAAAAATCTCACGCACTTAAAAAAATAGCAAATATCGACAAATCACACCCAGTAAACTTTTCATATGAAACAAATTTTAGAATATGCTAGCTTGTGTACAAAGTATAATATAAACCTTAAAAACTATACTAAGTCAGGTAAATTTTATGAAGAAAAGAAAAATGGTAAAAAATCAGCCTATTTGATTTTTCACAATTTTGCATTCCCTCATAAAAGTTTTCTCGGTTTGGTATATTTTTGTAAAGCTTATATTACACTTTTAGCACTAAGCTAATGTCTTCTGGAATTTTTTCATCGGTAAACCTTTATTCAAGTATTAACCAATATTTTGCAAATGCGTTTCATTTTCCAATGCTAAGAAGGAAAACTTCAAAGTATTATCAACCTTTCTAATCATGTAAGGTGTTATTAAGACTCCTAAAATGTTTGTATTAACTGTCCTTAGGTTCTCTATACGTCTCAATGATTAACGTCATATAAGGAAATATATTCCAAAATACCATGGTTTGAGTCAATTAAAATACTTAATTAGAGGTTATTGAGGATTGGTGTTTTGCATTTTTAAAAAATATGTTATGTACAAACGAATTGTTCTCGACAACCTTATGTTGACTAACATTTATTTACCATACAAAAATACTTCCGTAAATAGGAAATAGGAAAAAAATAGCTTTTGATATTATCTCAATAAAAAAAATATGTTTTTTCCGATATGAGGGTTTTTCAAAATAATGAGAAAGAATCAAAGAACAAATGAAATATCAATGCGTTCTATTTCCACTATTGAAGAGTATACTTTTATGAAAAAGTCGGAGAATGTACAAATCTCGCGGAACTTCTGGCACAAACGTAACATAAACGTAACATAAACATGTAAACAACACGTTGAATGTCGATGAACAAATCCTAACAAAATGCATATGAAATATTTTATTGTTGTGGACTTTATTTAAATCAAGAGTAGAGATGACCAGGATATTAATTTATTTTCAATTGTGATCGTATGTATCTATTTATCGTAATGGTACAGTTAAAGTCAATACCCATTCCTCGGAAATGTATTTTTATTAATGGACGATAAAGTTAGGGTTTTCGCTTTTTCTCATATGTCTATTAGTTCTTCTATTCTTTAGTTTGAATGACAAATGCACTTTACATTTAAAATTGGATTGATACTGGCATGTTTTGTATTATCAGCAATAAATGGCTATTTTTGTAAACAACCTGATTAAACCAATCAAACCCCATTTATTCAAATAAATAAAAACTAAACGGAAAAGAAAATTAACTTTCATTCAAAGTTATTTGATACGGAGCAGTCAGAATTGAAAGTTTAAAGTAGATATTGCAGATAACTTTTTTCACACCAATTTTCTTTTGGGAGACAGATATCCCGTTTATATAAGCGAAAGAAAATTTTCCAGAGTTTTGTTTTTGTCATGAACCATTCTTAATTAACAAAAAAAAATGTATGTGATTAAAAAAAACTGTAATAAGAAGGAGGACTCGTGTATATTCTCGAAAATAAATTTTTGAACGATTAAAAAGTCATTAACAAGAAGGAAAATAGCTTAAATTTTGAATCTGTGTGATGCTGAGACAGGGATTTACATGATATATAATCGTAGGTAGACATTAATTAGACAATTGTGTCATATTGGGATCATTTGGCAGAACTACAATCGCATAAACGAACATGGCAAGGCAATGCTAAGGTAATCAGGTGTAATTTAGACCCGAAACAATTTGCGCATACCCCCCCCCGCCCCGCGGCTGTTTTTGGACTATGTTATTTTTCTTGGTTTCAAATTCCAATTTTTTTCGGAATATTTTGGCATATTTTGAATTAATCTTTATAAATTTGCATAAAACAAATGAGTCTATTCTGAATCTATTCTGATGGATATTTCTTCAGGTATGATATATACTAGAAACAATATAAATATTAAATATTTCAAATAACTTTTGAAAAAAGATAAAAGCGGGATATTTTTATTGGTTTCCAATACACAAGTTTCACGGTTTTACTTAAAGATTAATAGCAGAATTTGTTTATCAGTGATTTTTTTTGTATAAATCGAATAGAAAACTAACGATCTCTTTTACATTGGAGTTTTACACTTTATCTGTATAAAGGTCATTACATTGTATCTGCTGGCTGCATTGGTTTATATGCATGTATCATCTAAATGGTACATGTAAACATGGATTCTATCCCAGTCCTTTTCTGCAAATCAATTATATCTCTTTTCATTCAGAACCTTGTGAAACATTCATCTAAAATGGCAGCTTGTATGATAAATGTTACTATAGTATACTGGACCTGCAGGAAATAATCCAAATTACGCCAATAATTGAACATATTATCAACCCTTGCGTTAAATACATGTGCTTATACCGGTAAAGTCACTATGGTGAGCTATTGGTAAATGAAGATAAAGCCGCTTTACGATTTGCAGACCTTTATTTCTCGTCGGATCGGACAGTATCAAGGACGAGGGCTTCCAGATTCCTCGAATGTTAACAAAATGTTGTATTTATGGACATGATTGATACTTGACAAGTTTGAGTAACATATGACATGAGTTAATTGAGTTTGAATTACAAGTACAGTTAAAGATAATGAATTTAAATAAACAATAATGAAGTAACTCAAAGCACAGTCCAGCTGGTCATATCACTCATGGCTAGTTAAGACATTCAGTTAAATGTTTCAAAATAGATAAATCTGACATGTTGAAGCAATTGTGACAACTAATTAAATTAATAAAAGATATGTAGAATTTAATGTTGAAAATGTCCAACGTAAAAGTTAAAATATCCGATGGTTCATTTTCACCTGTGACAAAATTAATAACAGCTGTTAAAAATTTCCTAAATTTGCAGGAAATATAATTTTTTTTTCCTGGTAATTCACTAATTTTAAGGTTTTTATATTTCAAATGATGACCGAAAATTTTGATGAATGTATCCGATTAATTTGAACTGAACATGAGTTTAATGAAGATATGTTGCTTTTATATTGAATTATATGTATGTCCTGATTATCTTTGAATGCAGAAATATGCGTGTTGGTGAAAGAAGCTTTACACTTCTTTAAAAACTATTGCTTGAAAAACAACAAATGCTATACTCTCTCTCTCTCTCTCTCTCTCTCTCTCTCTCTCTCTCTCTGCTTAGTCGATAGATTATTATGAATATAAATAAATATTTCTAAGTAATCATAAACATACATAATTTTTACATACGCCTTCCACTCAATTTAAAAATCTAAGTTCTGGGTTTCCCAAATCATATGTTTCACTTTTATACAGTTAAGGAAAAAAAAACATATGCCTCAAGTTACATTAATGGAATTTAAAATGAAATTCTTATCATTTTTTTTAAAAAAAGCATACACTTGTCACAATTTCTTCATTAATCATCTACATTTTTTTCTTCATATGCTCCAAACGACGTATTTTTGAATTTCACTTGCAGCATTTCTCTATTCTATTAATACAGATTCACAGCACCAGTTCGGAATTTTAATAGATCAATAACCCGGTAGTCAGAGGGCATTCTAATGCCCATTCCTTTGATGAGAAAATAGATAATGGATGAATGTCATATTATTTGCAAGACCCCCCCCCCCATTTTCGAACAATCAGTTTTTCTCTTAGTTGACTTGGATTATTACATTTATCTCTCCATGAAGGATTTGTCATCTTTTGAAATAACAAAAAAATCTTGGATTTTCTTGTAGTATCTGTTTATACCCTTATATATTTACATCCACTGAATATTTTCTCCTTTATATCTTAAGAAAATCCATTGCGTTAATTACTACATGAACTACATTAGGCATGTCGTGTGTCACGTATAGATTTCTTGATCAGTGGCTGTTCCATCAATGAAACATATAAAGACGTTTACATCATTGATACAATAATTAATCTTTTAATCTTACTTTAAATGATTAATTAAACAGATATAAATATAAACAATAAAATGCCTTTCTTTGTTTGTTATTACTGGAATTAACAGTCGCAGCTATCGCAAAGAAAATTTACATGACCCGGATACGCGGGTTATGTATTTTTACTGCAACGCCTGCTTCCGTTCATTCCAATATTATCAAACAAAGAAAACGTTTTATTGTTTAAATTTATTTGTTCAGCTACGTTTTACAAAAAAGCTGTATATCATAACCTTTAAAATGATAAGGCATTTCACGTTTGAGTTCCGAATAAATTAAACACTGAACGAAAAGTAAACGCTGAACGCAGTATGAGCGCAAAGTGAACAAACATGCGAACGTTTAGTGTATCTTGAGTGCACGATGAATGAAAAACCGTGAACGGAGAACGAACGGTGAACGTATGGTGAAGAAACGGTAAACACACGGCGAACAAAGGGTGAATGAATGGTGAATGCACGCTGAACAAACGGTGAATGAACTGTGAGCGAACGGGAAAAAATGGGAAAGTAGAAACCTACAAGTAGAACGTTTCAGGGACTGTAACTGCAGATAGAACTATGGGTATACGAGGGTCATTCAAAAACTTCGTAGACTTTTGTCCTAACTTTTTTTTTTATTTTACGTCATACTATATCCAAATTTGGTACACATGCACACATATTTCAACAACAAATAATAATTTGAGTTAAAAAAAAAATTGGAATACATCTACATATTTATACAAATTGTTAAGGATTTAGAACAGCAAAATGGGGTCACGGAGCAATATCAAAATTTAGCAGTTTACTAATTTTCACTTTGCAGTATCTATAGCCAGAACTCGAAACAAAATAATAGTTACATGTTTAAATTCAATCTCGCTGTATTACTTAAAATGCTATCAGGTAGTCTAATATATCGTTCCGCTTAAAAGATATCAGTTTCTTAATACATCTGGACTTGATTAAAAAAGACAACAACAAAAAAACAAAAAAATATGACGTTGGAGGATGTTGCTGAGTAGCAAGTAGCAATAAAATTTTGCTTTGCATTCGGAAAACCTCTTTAACAAACTAGGAATTGTATGAAAAATAAGCCGTATATTTGTATAAAATGGAAAACAAAATTTTTGTGTTGTAGCAAGTTTAAATTTAATGATGGATTTTCGGCAAAAAAAAATGTTATGGTTAAAAAACTTGTCTAAAGAGTTAGAAACGTCATTAATGTGCTCTTCGCTGTTGCTGAAATAATCGAGTTCCGATGTACATGTATGCCTAAGGAATTTGAAAACATTTACAATCAATTTCAAGCTATTTGCACAATTGTTAGCAAACTATGTGTTAATTGTAATGGAAATGTTTTTATGAAAGAAGAGGACGCTACAAACTGTGTATGAAATTAAACAAAAGCAGAGTAATTTTTAGAAACTTTCTCGACGTTGTTTTTGACGTTACAATGTTGGCTAACCGTGCTCCGTGATGACAAAAGATGTTCCTTAAAAAATTGGCTAGTATGAGTTCAAATTAATTAAATGAAATGAAACTTCACACTTCGACAAAATAAATGTTTTTATTTACGAAAATGTGTTGATCTAAAATCTTGTTATGATAATATGACGATGAGGAACATTGGCTACGTATTTTTTTAATGGGTACTGCTGGGGCCCTTTATCCCTTGCCCAAAAATCTTACAATAAAACATAGGCTTTTTTGATCTAATGAAAGAAAAAATTAAATGTAAAAAAGTAGACATTTTGTAGAGTTTGCTCTGTTACATGTAAACATAGAATGCCTGCATATCTTCTATTTTCTTTAGTACAATAGATTTTTCATGGCCAGTGCAAGGTAGAGCAGCTCTATTTATCTTTTTTAAAAAGTCAGGAGAAAGGGACTGGTAATTTTGAGCTCTTCTCTAAACAAAACATTGTTTAACTGTTAGATAACCCAGAGTCATAGTGTGTTTTGATGACACTCGGTCAAGTCATATACGCAGCAAGGTACATGTAGCAATTATCAGTTCACAGTGTACATTAATAATTGTACCTCATACGATTTTATAAAAACAATATTTCAAATAATTCTAAAAAATCTACTAAAGCCCAATAAGCTCATTTTCGTAGGTAAGAAAGATATTTTTTTCGCGCTATATAAACGCTTTACTTTCGCAAAATAACGAGTAACTTTCGCGTTATAACGCGAAACGTTCGCGATATAACGCGTAACTTTCGAGTTAAAGCGCGTAACTTTCGCGATATAACGCGTAACTTTCGCAATATAACGCGTAACTTTGGCGTTATAACGCGTAACTTGCACATGATAACGCGAAATATTCGTGAAAGTTACGCGTGAAGCGAAACTTTCACGAATAAACGCGAAACTTTTGCTGTATAACCAGACTTTTGCTTTAGTCTCAACGTTCTTTATATACTGAAAGGAAAAAGAAACGCAGGGTAGCATAATTGTCGATAAAATTTTGACCACATGATATATAACCAGACTTTTGTACGGAAGCGTAAATGGCTCTACACTTGTTGTGTTATAACTTTGTATATTGTCTTATATTTTATCGACTTATCAACATATAAAGAGTTATACCATCTTTTTTTATGTACATATTTTAAATTGTTTTAAGATTTCTTAACATAATAGACGGCAACTTCTTTTGTTCAATAGATTTTATTACTTTAACTTTTATCGACTGAAATAATATATTGATTTTCAGATATTGATTAAAACAAGATATTTATTCATATCGATATAATATTGATGATATGATAAAATAAGTTATACAGTTATATCAATTTCAATTTATGAATATTTGCGATGAAGAAGTCAGAATAAAGTGTTTTTGAATTATTTTGGCGGGGCGGGATTTTCAATGAACCTTCACTTCACTCGGGATTCATTGAAAGCTTATGTATCATATCAGCATGTACGATTAAAGGCTGAATCAAATTAAAAAGTATATCAAAAGGGAGATGGAGACAAATTGAAAGTTATAGATCCATAGTGGGCTATTGCACCGATCACCAATTGTGAAGAGGGGGAGATAAGAATATCTTTGTGCCCCTCATCCAGCTATAAAAAAACCCTCAAAACTGAGTACAGCAGAGATCCGCCGATATGTTCCCAAATTTAAAAAAAATCTCGCTGCTAAATTATTAAATCCCTGGGGTGTTTTTCTTGTTATAATTTATTTTGGCTGACACTACACTTTCCTCCTTTAAACTTTGTGACTAAGCTTATACAGACTGGCTGAAATCATAAATTATTTTATATCATTTTAAGCAATAAGAAGTTAGATCTGGTATTATTATATATTTATGCAGGGAGTGTGTGTGTGTGTGTGGGGGGGGGGGGGGGGGGGGGGGGGGGGGGGGGGGGGGGGTACGCACTTGTCTGTGGAGGTTCGCATTCATGAGTCAGATCCTATGTATATCAAAGAGTGAAACATCCAATATTTACAAAGTACATATATAATCAGTGTTACATTTATAATAGTGTTACCTGGTACTTTCTATTTTCGCTTCATTAGCGATTTACAATCCCCATTGAACTCAAGAGATATGAGCAGTAAACCATGATAGAATATATCATATTCCCTCTTCAAAATGATGGGTACAATAATTTCCTATGACAATACATATAATTTAACTGTTGATGTCTCTCCATCTCCGTTTTTCAAATATTTTTTTTTAATTTTGTTTCAGCGTATAATCGTACACAATAGCAAATACATAGTACATAAGCTTCCCAAGTGAAGTAAGATCAATTAAAATTCCCGCTCCCGCCAAGTTAATTCAAAAACATCTTTTTCTGACTTCCCGAAAATATTCATATATCTATATCGATATAACTTCATATCTATTTATTCATATCGACAATACTATATTGACATGAATAAATATTTTGTTTAGATCGATATTTGAAAATTAGTATTATATTTCAGTCGATAAAAGTTAAAGCAATAAAATCTATTGAACAAAAGAAGTTGCCTTCAATTATGTAAATACACCTCAATACAATTCAAAATATGGGCATAAATAAGGAGGTATAACACTTTATATGTTGATAATTTGATAAAATATAAGACAATATACAAGTTATAACACAACAAGTGTAGAGCCATTTACGCTTCCGTACTTTTGCTTTAGTCTCAACGTTCTTTATATACTGAAAGGAAAAAGAAACGCAGGGTAGCATAATTGTCGATAAAAATTTGACCACATGACCGAAAATTACGAAAATTGGTCTGATGGGAAATTTAGTTACTGTGCATCAAAATCAGTATTCAGAATTACTCAACCGTAAAATTTATGACGTCACGTAGGGAAAACGCTAAAAAGCCCAAAACACGTACATTTTGATAACGTCGTGTTTGTCCACAAATTTTGTTGAATTATTTGATGCATATGAGGTATTCACATCGTTTTTCAATATTAAGAGACATTATGAATTTATTGCAATCTTGGCATAGTTCACGGAAGTTCAGTGGGGTCTTTTTTCGAATTGCCTAATTAATGAAAAAGGCAACAACGATTTACTAAGCAGTCTCTTGTAAATTTCCCCCCAAAAAACTTTTAAGCCGTTGTCAGAGAGGGTCTGGAGTAAATTTCAATCAACCGTGACGATGACGTTAACGCAAAACAGAGCCATGTTACGAGCGGGTTATTCGTCCTGCCATCTCTTAAATCGCCACCTTACTACCACAAAAACAGCCATTTATAGTGTACACGATTATAACCATTACATTCATACGAAATTTGAAAGAAAACGATTCCGCAATTTGGTTTTTTGAGCCAGTCAACTTACTGTTGTATTTCTTCTCACTGACGCATGCACGCGCCGATTGATTTATTTTTTTGCGTGGTGACCCATGTTAAATATAGCCAGGGTTTGAAAGATAAACACTCTGATGAAATTCAATGCAAAGGAGAAGTAAGACTCTGACAGATGTACGAGATGGACATTGAAGATAATGAGAGTTTTCGATTTTCCCTTTTGAGGGGTATCGTCATTTGAGCTTCAATAACTCATGAATAATAACACAAAATCATTTGAGAATTTGGTTATATCTTTTTGAAAGATTATTTTAAAAGTTAGATAGGAAAACTAAAAAGTATTTTAAGAAAAACAAATTTAATTCATCTCAAAAGTTTACCCTGCGTTTCTTTTTCCTTTCAGTATATTTTGTCATCAATTTTATTCATTACAATGATAAGCAAAAGGCTATTTTGAACGTGGACTATCAAAAGTTAAATTTTAAGCTTTCTTGCTATTGAATCCATCGTTACCGTCACAATTTGTCTTTCTCAACGCTGTTCAAACAATTCAAAGTTTATGCCAGTTTTCGAAAAGTAAAACATCAAGATTATTTATTTCGGTGAAATCACCCCTTTCCGTTTTTTATGCATTCTCTAGAGAATTTGAAATAATTTTATTTCATAGAGCTCAAGATCTCAGAAAATTGACAATTGTGTCCCACCACATTTGTGAAAATTGGATAGCAGATTTTCATTTGTCTCCGTTGGTTTCACTGTGGAAATTCAATATCCTATTTTGAGGTAGCACCACGTTGTCATTCCATTGCTTACGAAAACATTGATAATTAAAAGTGGGCAAACTTTGCTGTATACCTTCATAGTTTTTTTATGGCTAGTCCATGAACTTTTCTATAACCCAATATAAAAGTATTGAATACAATGAAATTATACATTGTTCATTCACTTTTAAGGTATGTTTCTATAGTGTACAATTTTTGTCCAAAATGATTGATTGCTTAATTTACTAGTGATACAGTTGTAGTAAATGTTATTGATTAAAAAACAGCTAGAAAAAATGTCAAGCCGAGATTTTTCTTCGGAAATGATCAGTCTAAAGAATTTAACAATTGAAAAACATGTACAAGAAAGTAAAATTCATTTTTTTTAATTCAATAGTAAGGTTTTAAAATAAAATAAAATATTCTAATGACCATTCCCTCCTATTCTCGCATTATTTTTTTTTTTCGCGAAATAACAGAAAAGTTACACGTTTATTCGCGAAAGTTTCTTTTTATAACGCGAAAGTTACGCGTTATATCGCGAGCGTTTTGCGTTATATCGCGTATCGCGAAAGTTACGCGTTTATTTGCGAAAGTTTCGCGTTACATCGCTTAAGGCTTAAGATAGAAACTTGGGTTATTCACCGAAATTGCTGCGTATGGAAGCTCGTTATGGACAAAAAAACGAATTTCCAAATTTCAAAATTGGTGCAAAATTACAAGAGCATTCATCCAATATCACAAAAATAAGGGATTTAGAGGCGCCGAAATTAATATTCTTTATATCTCAGAGTCTATTTAGAATTTGTAATACATTAAAGAAGCAAAGTTGTTCCAAATGTCAAGTTCAGTCTATTGAGATCGTCAAAAAGTCTCCGATGACGTCACTTCCGCCCAAATCGGAAGTAGTCAAAATGCAAATTTTTGCCGTTCTTCATACGTTTTAGGGTAATAGCTTTCACTGGAAGGATTAAACTTATTTTCTTGTCTGTCGACGTTACTTCTGGTCGAACTGGAAGTAGCCAAAGGGCTTACTTTTGCAATAATCAGCACACATTTGGGTGATTTTAATCATTTGAGAGGTCATTACTCATTTTGTTTTAAAAGTTACTTCCGGTCGAACAGGACTGAAGACATACTCGTTTCTTTGCAACGAGCTTTGCTCTAGGTAATATTAATTCTTCTTCTTTTTTTCTGCACAAATTTTGTGCAGACGTTTTCTCAGAGATAGTTAGGTGGATTTACATAAAATTTTCATGGTCGATGCTGGGTAATCTAAAGTTTATACCGGCAAAAGGGTTTTTTTGAATATCACTTCCGGTCTGAAGTTATTTCCCTTTTATCAAAATTCAGAGGACCTTCTTGTCCGTATATATTATGATTTTTATGTCATATGTTACTTAAATAGGGGTCACAAGGGTCCAGAATGCTAAATCTTTGACGCTTTCTATCTCAAAAGTTGGAAATATTTTGATAAGTAATATTGAACAAAAGATGGTCAGAATTATATTTTGAACAATATGCAACCTGTCATTTTTCGTTAAATGTCCAAATTTAGGAGTTGAAGGGTTGGCCCTTGAATATTTCTTTTGAAAATTACTCGAAAATTAATACTTGTTTAACATACACTGTGAATTGTTATAAAGCTTGAGAACTAAAAGGTGATTTGAAGAAAAATAGGGCTGGCCTTAATATGAGGGACCAAGAGGGGCTAAAATTCGAATTTATTACATCAGCAAAATCGTTTTACTTTAGCAATATCATTTTAAAAGAAAATCTCAATCAAAATCTCATCTCGTCTCATCAAGAATCGGACGGAAGACCCGAGCAACGAGATCGTATTTAGTTATTTTTTTCTTACCGATTTTGTGCACGCGATTTCTCGGAAAAGGCTCGCCCGATTTTCACCAAACTTTAAGATTTGAAAGATATTCATCCGAACCTTGTCGGAAATTTCCGTTGTCGATAACGTTACTTCCGGTCGTGAGATATAGACGATTTTCTGATTTTTAAAGGGTTTGCTTGTCCTGAGATCTCATCCTAAACGACTAAAGATATTGAGTTGACATTTTCAGTGAAGGTAGAGAAAGAATAGTAGATGTGACATTTGCATATAGACCTTTCCTGGCAAAAGGCATTGGCTGGCCTGGGCTCAGAAAATAGGTTTTCAAGCATCTTGCAAAATTTGACACGTTTTCTTTTATGCTTTTTTTCATGTTAATATTTTGTTAAAACATATATAATAAAAGATGTGCAATATAGTAAGACGTTTCATTTGATATCAAGAAAATGGGGTTATTCTTTCAATTTAGGGGCTTAGAGGGGCCAAAAGTCTCTCATCTTTAACTCTTTAATGATTAAAATTTTGATACATTAATGAAACAAAGATATTCATCTTAACGATTTGCAACAATATATAATATAAAAATTTGATCATATGTTACCTAACAAGGGGACACATGGGGTCAGAATGCTAAATTTTTGACGCCTTATATCTCAAAAAGGGGGAATATTTTGATAAGAGATATTGAATGAAAGATGGCCAAAATAATGTTCTCACGAATATGCCTACATTTAATTTTTTTTCAATTTTCATTTTTCCCGTCGACACTTCCGGTGTAAACCGGAATTAGTTTAAATATAGCGATTTTTTTTCCATTTTCTAATGAATGTAATTGTTAATTATAGACATTCAAAAAATGCGTATGATCTTAATATTTCCACCGGAAGTACGGTTCGTTCAAACCGGAAGTTGTCAAAAAATGAGTATTTTCCATCAAAACTTTCAGGGATGATTACTGCATGCCTGATGTAGAGTGAAAGTCATTTTGAGCACAAACGGTCGCAACAGATAGGAATAAGAAGAAATGAAAGTTGATTGGAATTGATAGATCCTACATTTTTTGTGTTTCTAAATATATTTTGAAGAATTCTTGTGCCTTTTTGACAATGGAATTATCCCAACACATGTCTTATTTCAGCAGATAACGGACGGAAGACCTACTCGTTGCTCGCAACGAGATCGTATCTTGCTATTTCTATTTTTAAAAAGCTTCAAATATATTGGTAATGTGATGCATTACTTGCAGAAAAAAGAGTAATGGTAATATTAATTAAATGTCCATATCGTTGAAGTAATGGTAATGTAATGCATTACTTTACGATGTTATTCGCCCCAAGCCTGACTTGCATAAAGATATAACATTAAATCCGGATTTAACAGATGTACAAGTACATTATTATGAATTGCTTTCGATTATTTCCGCTTTTTTCTTATTTTAAGGAAGAAATTATATGATATAATGAAACAAATTACGTATTTTTTTAATTTTACAATCCTGTTGAATATTTTTGAAACATATTTCAAAAAAGTAGAACAGAAAGTAAGATTGATAATTTTGTCAGCTTTTTATCATTCCGAAAATGATACTTAAAATTAAATCTTTGCTTATGTCATTTGATATACTCCTGATCCTACAAAAAGGTGAAGGGACCCCCCCATGTAAAATGTGAGTATATTTCACTTCTTTTCATCTCATTACGAGAATGTATTTTTAAAATTTCCATTTCTGTGTACTTAATTTTTATGTAATCCATAAAACATTTTTTTAAAGTATTGTACCATGATTTTTGGTTCACTTCTTTAAATGAAATTCTATACAAACAAATATATATAAGTACAAACTGTTTAAAATTAGAAATGGTTGCATGAATGCTTTTAATAAAATCATGTGTTAAAATGAATTATTCGTAATGATTGTTTTTTCGATCGAAATTTCTTGGTTTCGAATGCTCGATTCATTTATCATTCTTTCCGTTGATAAAAAAGTTTTGGTAAGAATCGAAGAATCATTTATCTTTTAGTTGTAGTCAAATTTGCATATACGTTATTGAAAGCATAAGTTTTAAAATATAAAAGCGTCGATTCATTTGGTATTGTGTTAAATGTAAAAAATAATGTCGGTGAATATAATATTTTGGAGTACCCAGAAAGGAATCAATCTATAAATTCATAAAATTTTAGACAACAGTAATGCTTTCAAGACCAAAACAGACAATGGGCATACTTTGCGTGTGATCAACAGTAATGATATGTATGAAACACTTTGATGGTTTAAATGTTAAGATTAAACACTGAAATAAGTAGCAAATTTAAATATATTAATTCGCGTATTTCATTGGTTACAATAACACAAAAGTACTTCACTTAAATAAAAAGCATTAAAATAATATGAAATGAAGTTTTAGTGTACTTGAAAAATTACCTACTTTTCCCTTGTAATTAAACCAAAATTTATATCTTAACAAACCTTTATGAACCAATAGATTTAATTATAAAAATAATTAATAAACAACATGATTTCTTTGAAAAATGTGTTTGTAAAATGCTATGCGCCCGGCGGCAACAAATTTCCCCAAAGAAGCTATATTTAGCATATAGGTCACAGTCAAGGTTGGAAGGTACTTGACCTTGGTGTCTTTTGTTAGAACTTAAATTAGTGAAATATGCATACCAAATCTAAAGTCTTTATCTCCCACGATTCAAAAGATATGGCGAAGCTTAAAGTTGACAACAGGCATGCAGAAAGACAAAAAGGTAATGTCTGCCCCGATCTAGCAATCCTGGCGCATAAAAATAAAATGTTCCATGCGTTGATCGAATCAAATTCTCCTCGCCTCTTATAGGGATATATACGAGGACCAAACAGCAAAGAAAATGATATAGATTAAAACGCCATCCCTTAAAACAAAAAAAAAAAAATAATAATAATAAAACGGGTAGAGAAATCTTTATTATTTAATTGCAAATTTTGGATCAGAAGCTGGGCTCATTTTCATTATTTTTTTTTTTTTTTTTGAAAATTAATTAAAAATTTTGGAATATTTTAAAGATAATTTGAGGAAAACGACACTTCATGACTTCATATTACAAAAACAAAAGAAAAAAAACTCATTTTAATGTGTTTTTAAATCAAAATGTGCAATTTTGATTTTTCAGAAATTCACAAGACCGAGAAATGAATTAAGTAAAAATTGTTCTCTGATATCAAAACGTTAAAAGATGTTTGGAAACACATGTTCATATCAACTCTCTTATATAACAGCATCATATTCAATAATATAAATGTGAACTAGGTGAAATTATTATAGGTGAAAGAAAAACCCGTCACATGATATTTTGTTTCTTACTCTAGAGGCTCCAACGGATGCTGTCCTGGATATGTTTGGAACGAAACCATTTCAAGCCGTTCAGGTAAATATCGTCTCTGAGGTTATCATGTCCTTTCAATGTCTCTCAACACACACACAGGCACACAGACCCTCTCACACGTCCTTATCTAGGCGTGCACATACCCCTACACATATGCTCACACCCTGTGGCAATATACATGTATTTATATAACCGGCTAACGTTGAAAACTTTCAATAAATTTGTTTACATGAAATGCATGCAAACTAGACAAAAAAATTAAGTACAATAAACATTTAAGAGAGAAAGAATTTTCAAAGTATGTTCAATCAAAATCACTTTCATCACTTTCATATCCTGAAGTGACCGCATCACCGAAAAGTTATCAAGGGGTTCAATTATTCATCATACCTAAGATTTGGAAGAATATTGACCATGTTGACCAAGCCTTACATATTTTTACAAAGTGCGTAAATTTGGTCTTTGAAAAGAAAATTTATTTTTTCGAAATGCGTTGATCTGGTCCCAAATTTAACGTACTTTGAATTTTTTTTTCAAAGAGCGTAATTTTTCAAAGTGCGTTGTAACACATCCTCACCCTCTCACACACGCCCATACTAACACTCAAGCATTTCCTTCAGTTATAAGTTTCCATCTCTTATCTCTCTTTAAGAACTGTGATTACATCATAAGATACTTAAAAAAGGAAGAATAAAATTAAATTGCGATGTTCAATTTTTTCTCAATTAGCAGGAAATCACGTTAAAGATTTCTTTATTAAGAAAGAGATTTGAAAGATGTATAAGATTGTATTTTTTTCTGCAAATATCATGAATATGTCTATTAATGTGTTTAAATATAGTTAATTAGTTATTTTCACGAACAACGCAGACTCATCTACTTAAGATGGAGAACTTTAATTGCGTTGTTCGTAAAAATACTTGCTTTTTTATTAAGTTATTTGAAAAATTATTTTATCTTAAATACGCTAAAATGGAGCTGATATTAATTTTGGAACAACTAATTTCCCATCCTCATTTCAGACAAACAATTTTAGTTGTCTTAGAAAATACCGCGGTGGGAGGCACGAGCCACATTCGAGACCCAACGCAAGAAAATTTAAAAGCATCTACGTCACTAGTACCTGGACTCCATGACTATGAATAAAAAAATGTCATTTTATATTGTAGTGTATAGCAAAAGCATCAATATCATGTGACGCGTATCTCTTACACAAAAAAAATGTACACTTCTATTTCTATGCCCCAATTATCACTGTCTGTCTTCCTGCTTATCAAATCAGCTTTCTAATTTGAATCTTTGGGGATCCATTTGGGATATAAAGTAATTCTGGTATTATCACATAACTAAAAAATATTAGAAACTATAATATGCAAATTTTCTTCTTTGCTTCCCAACGCTAAAAGTTGAATATATTCTTATTGTCACTATAAACTGTGACGGAGGAGCCTTTCAAACTGAATGTATATGGTCCACCCCGTGCACTGCCTCTAGCTCTCGCCAAATAAAACTCATACGACTGTTTTCCGTATCCCAAGTACCACAGACTTTATCACCATCCCCACCTTGCTGTGGGGAACTCGTGTCTAAAAGCTGTCCTTTTGTGATAATATTCTCTTAATAACCTGTATCTGAAGCATCACCGAATAACTCAAAGTACCACAAGCCTGATACAATGTACATGTACGTTTATGGTTCTTAACATTGCCCCATTAACACTCAAATCGTAAATAATTTCCGACTAAAGTAAAATATCCTGAATTGCATTTTTTGACAACAAGATTTTGCTAGACACAAAATACAAATATCTCGTTATAATGTGACATTTCCAAAAAAACCTCTCATACTGATAATTTAACCGACCAAGCAGACGATAAGCCTAACATTGAACATGCATGAAAAAACTTATTTCTTCAAAATTTCCTTTGTTAAGGAAACGTTTTAACAGTTTTTTCATTCGAACCCCTAACTAGACCTAACCTAACTACGTTTTGTGCTGGAATCCACTGATATTTCTCATGCGCTAATAAAAACCTGAATAATTGCAACTTGTCCTTTTACAAAAGTGCTGACCTTGAAGAACTACCTCAGAGACTCTCTTCCAAGTACATGTACATCACGATCTTCACATTATTAGTAGGCCTCATAAATTTGACAAATTACCTGGTCACTTTAGAAAAAAAAGAATATCCTGCCGTTGATAAACCAAAAGGTAGTCCGTTAAATACAAAATACATGTACCTGTTCTGACCTCAAATTGCCCATGAAAATCCTAGATATTGCCCATGCTCAGGTAAAATGGAAACATGGTCATAGGCCGACTTAAGGTGATAGGCCGACTTAAGGTCAAAGGTGAAAACAAAATCACCGGCGTCAAAAAAGCCCTTTTCTACTTGCGCGTCATCATACCTGTATAAATGACCGTTGATATGCCTGCAGTCTAGAACCAACGTACATTTACCTGATCTATTACAAACCACTGTAAGTGGATTAACTACCACAGGTTTATTATAAATCTTTGATATGCGTTTTTTGTTTTTGCCCAACAAAGACACTATTTTTTTTGTAGCAAATTCAGAATTTAAAAATATCTATCGTTTTTCAATTCTTCACCGTCTGGGACTGTTTTTAAGAGGATTTTGTAACCTTAAAAAAATGATATCTTCAATATAGATGCCTGCAATTTTTTCACCTCATATGTATGTTTAAACAACTTTTTAAGTGAACCACCATACTTACATGCTGTACAGAGCATTGAACTCTGACAGAACACCATGAAAGAGAATTTGAATGGAATTCTTTGTCAAAACTTACGGAATATCTAATTAAATAAATATCTAAAATACTTATCTCTGGCTCGGTGATTTTCTTTCTGCAAACCAATTCTGCAATCCATTGCCCAATGACCCTTTCCTCCCCATGGGAAGCAATTCATGGAAGTTCCTGGTTTAGATTTGAGTGACTTTGTTTCGTCTTTCTTTAAAATGTGTAGTCTGAATGATGTATCATAGGTGGTCCGCGTTGCTCGCTGTTGTTTCTCTCTCTCGTTTGAGCCCTCAATATCTTCTTCTCGTCGTCGGAATCCTCTGCTATGGGGGTTAACTTAATATTCGGCGACGACCTTCCATACTAATGGACGTGATTTTAATCAATTTCTGTTTTGCGGTAAGAGGTTGAATAATTTCTCCTATTTTCGTCCTCGCTGTCTTACGTTGACTAGTGTAATATATGTGCTGCCCGGGCGAGCGTCCCTTTCTCTGAGCTTAGTAATGACTCGGGCGTTTCCTCTATATTGCACTTTCCCGTTTCTTTTAAACTTGTCAGTACCGATATTATTCTCATCTATTTTGGCTAACTGAGAAGACGTAGTTCATGGATGTTTGAAAGTTATTAAAATTCTGATCCATCATACTTTAAATGCTAGACAGAATTTGATTTTGTGATGACTTTACGGCTTTTTTGACATCGGAAGTAATAATTCTCTGCAAATGGGATATATGTCGGCTTCCCCGAGATCTTCCATGGTAAGATTTTTACGAGTCTTCTTCAAAAGACGGGCTAGAACTTATTCCTGGTGCTATTCAAACAATTCTCATAGACTCACACCATATGACTTTAAAACTCCAATTTGTTTGTCAAATCAACAAGGCAATTATTTTCCGCTAATTTCCTTACCGCGAAAAATATTAAATCGCATTTGGCACTTCAGGCAACAGAACAATGCGCTATTAACTATCATGACACGGGGACTCGGATTTTTAAGTTGCAACTGCAGTGACCTGCAATTTTTACATCAAAGTGCCGAACGCTTTCTGTAGGAACATTTGCGACCAACTTCTTTAGACTTATGTCTATTTCAGTCGTAATTCAAAAATATGACTTTTGAAAAAAAGTTTTGAATAGCCGCACAGAAGTGATAATACATTAAGTTTTATGATCATAAAAGGTTTTTAGAGCTTTTTCTTATGTATTTAACAATTAAGAATAACTGTAAGAATATTATATACAACAAAGTTTTTTTTGCAGCACACCAATCGTCGACAGAATTCATAGGAAATAAGTTTATAGATATTTCAGAAGAAGCATAAAATTTTTCACAGCAAAAACAGTTTTGTGTGCAACAAGCATAGCAAGTGGAATCTGAAATTAAAAGTACTGTATATACGTGGGTTAACCGGTAAAATCGTGGACAAGTTGTCTCGCTTGTGTTATGATATTTTATTTTACAGTGGCTGGAACGTTATTGTTGACACCTTACACGAACGATCACGTTACACGAACGATTCCGCACGATTAACGCACGATTAAAACTGTTACACGAACGATCTTTCACGTTCACAATTCTACACGTTTTACGATTTTAATCTATTAGAGAGGTTGAGATTTCAAACGTGTATGTGTACGGGTACGTCTAGTAGGGGAATAACCTAAATTCTGTGTGTATTACGTCATCAATTTTAGTGACGTCAAGATTGCTACAAGTTCGTAAAACTTGTAGAATGGAATCTACACGTAAGTGAAAACGTGTAGCTTTAATAATAAAAATTAGCCAATTTATTTTCAAAACGAAATACGGCTTAATACTCATTTAAGATTTCAAAAAATTATCAATATTATTTCATAGACTTTGAAGAAAGAAAAAAACGGAAAAAGATATTTTTGTAACTGAATATATGCAAGACTTAATATTTAAATATTTAGATTAAAAATAAGAATTTCTAAGGTAATTCTCCGATTAAGAAAAACCTAATTTTGTTTATTTGACGATGTACATGTATGAGGGTCGTATAATTTGATTGAATTGGATATCATGATATGAAGAAAGGGGGATACGATTGAACAAAAATGAAATTTAAAATTAATTAATAAAATAGGCTCAAGAGATAAACACAGATAATCAAAACTCCCGAAAATCATGCCGTTCTATGTATAATTGTCGACTAGCTAGTTATGTAAGCATTGATAAATGTTTATTTCTTCGTAAAAAATATATTTATTTTCAATGAATTGATTTCAAGATCATCTTGACTATAATAAGAAGTAAATAATAATTAGAATCAGATTTTTCAAAAAGATGTTAAAGATCTAAGTACGGTTTATCATAATATTGATCGTGCTATTTGACGAGAACTTGATATTGTACGACTTAATATATTGCTTGTTTGCGGGCGATAATAAGTTCGTTCTTTATTCTATTATGTACATTGCGCCTTTTCATTTTAGTTGGATTTTCATTAATAAATTAAGAAAAACAAACAAGGGAAATGCTTATTTTACAAATAACATTCTTAAAAACTTACAATACGAAATTTACACGATTCTTAACGCACGATCTCGCACGATTAAAAACGCACACGATTGAGTCTGATACACGAACGATCTTGCACGTTACACGAACGATTACTCACGATACACGAACGATTCTACACGATTGGTTTTTCAACAATAACGTTCCAGCCACTGTATGTACTGTATCGCCCTATGGCGCACGGATGATAACGTCAAAGTATTTAAAACAGCGTCACGTTTCATGTTTGCTAAAAACAAAGTTAGATAAACCCCACTTAAATTTAGAAATTTTATTTAATTTACATATTTGAGTGTTTACAACCAGTTAAGGAACCAATGTGGCACATCCATGTGATCTTCTGAAGATTTATAAGCAAGTTACGGACAGCATTTTCACCATCAGTCAACTAACAGATAATCTCATATCGACGGTCGATAGTGACCGAGGCTTTTGATATTACAATGACAGTCTGTCAGTATGTTTTGTACTATCTAGGGACTCGATCAAGAAAACTTTGCTTAGAAAACCTCTATTTCACTTATATACTAAAGATCTGAGTCACTTGGGTGATAGATTGCTATCTGTTTTCGTCCGTCGTCGTTCGTCGTTCGTCGTCAATCGATCGTAACCTTTTGGAGATTTTCAGCTTCTTCTCTGGAACGACTGAGCCAATTTCAACCAAATTTGGTATACCACATTTATGGGTGAAGGGGACTAAAATTGTGTAAATCGTGGCCCCTGCCTCCTTGGCCTGAGGGGTGGGGCCAAAACCACCAAAATTTATGCAATCTTTAAAAATCTTGATCTTTACTCCTTGACATCTAGCAGTCAAACTGTAGGCATGATGTTAATCAGCATTGAGTCTTCTATCAAAATTGCGAAATTCATGGCCCCAGGGTCAGGAATTCTGGGGTTAGGGTTGGGCTATATAGATCATGTAGTAAAAGTGCATTATTTCTTTGAAAACTTTCTTCTCTGTTCCTGGGTATTAAATAAACTAACTACGCAATAGTTATAATTAGCAAGAATGCCTCTTTCATAATTGTGAATTTTATGGCCCTTGGGTCAGGGGTTCTGGTGTTAGGGTGGGGCTCTTTTGATTATATAGTGAAAATACAGTAATTCTTTGAAAATCTTCTCTGCTCCTGGGTATTAAATAGAATAACTAAGCACAAAGTAATGATGAGTAAGAATGCCTCTTCCAAAATTGTGAATCTTATGGCCCCAGGGTCAATGGTTCTTGTGTTAGGGCAGGGCTGTATTGATTATAGTGAAAATACGTTAAATCTAAGTGTATAGTTATGATGAGTAATGGTTCCTTTTTCAAAATTTTGAATGCCATGGTGTCTAGTTTTAAACATGAACCAAACTCAATCATTGGAAAGTTGTTGCATGATGATCCTCAGGTGACCTGAAAGGCAAATGGGCCTCTTGTTCATATTTTCTTTCTTTTTTGTCCATTTAAAGTCTCTTAAGGTGTCATTACAACATCCTAATCCAACTGAATTGCTTTCCGGTGTGCCGTACCGTCATCCCATTTCGAATGTTCGGGAAACTGCCAAAAATTAACCAAATACCTTGAAGTTTTCAAAAAAAACACGACAGAATTGATTTGGGAATCGAATTAGGATAATTTTCTTCCGAACTTTGTTTATTGAAAATTTTGATTACGAATTAATACTTGTATATTCTTTAATATAACCTTGTTATTTTTACCGTCAGCCATAGGACGGTACCCTGTGCACATTCAAGCAGAAAAAAAATCTGTATTTTTGCATAGATATTATCAAAAATATTATGATACACTTAAATAATTATGATGAATAAACATTTACTGAAAATTACTTTTTGAGAAAAACGCTTTGTTCCCGATTTTACCGGACAACCCTCGTACATGTAGTTCTTTAGTAAAAATTGATAATTTTCTTCTAAAAAACTTTACGTCCTATGGATATTTTACTTGAAAAAGACTCTAATGGTAATCTAACAACCAAGCTATATGATAAACGTGATGACTTTAACTTTTCTATCGTCAACTTCCCTTACTTATGCAGCAATATACCTTCATCACCTGCATACGGAGTATTTATATCCCAGTTGATTCGATACGCAAGAGCATGCTCTACGTATGAACAATTTCTTAAACGAGGTAAATTATTGACAAGCAAGTTGATGAAACAAGAATATCAACAGTCTCGTTTAAAGTCATCATTTCGTAAATTCTATGGTCGATACAATGACCATGTCAGCAAATACAATTTATCATTGAATGAAATGCTGACTGACGTTTTTCATACCAATTGTTAGTCCATTATTTATATACTGAATTGACCACGGATTTTTTCCGTTATTTCCTGATTATGACAACGAGCACACGGCGGGTGTGACCGGTCGGCAGGGGATGCTCACTCCTCCATGGCACCTGATCCCACCTCTGATGTTTCGGAAGTCCGTGTTTGCTCTGCTCTTATTTTGTATATTTGTTTAATGGACGTTGAGATTGAATACTGTTCGTTATTTCCATACCCTTCATTGAAATTAATTATGTAGCGTTTTTTGAGATTTAATATGCACTGTATAATCTTAAATCAAAAATCAATGTTAAAAATTGAAAATGTTACAGAATTTAAAATTAAAGGTCCTGACCAAAATCGACTCAAAAGCACAGGATCGAACGTCATTAATACAGTTGTATTTATCATTGTATAAGTTATTGTATTTATTTATGGACGTCTTAATATATTTTTGTAATTTTGGTTTTGTGTCAATAACCTCATAAAGATTTTCTTCTTTATGTGCGATCGCATCGATGCAAAGGTAACGGTTATTTTACATATATAAATAGTCTGTATGATCGTAACCTTTGATCAATAATAAAACGAACCTGTTTGTATATACCTTGTTGGGGATGCCTGTTTGTATATACCTTGTTGGGGATGTAAATTCGTGGGTCTGGGTTACATATACCTCCAAAAGCCACGAACAATGAACATTTGGTCCCCCACGAACAATGAAGATTCCACAGTATTCACTTAACCGCTACCAATGTTATCTATTTAGGTCAGTCATGTCGCAGGTTTGGTCTGAAAACCTACTGAACGTTGTGAGAGCACTAGATCAACTAAGTATTAGAAGTGAAAGTTATGGTTATGGATCATTGGCATAAGAACTTAAATACGTACACTGTAGCTCCAGTGTCTCAATACCCGTCTACATTATATAGAACCCCGATTCTCATTGTCCAAGAGTATCAGATAAAATTTTAAACCCTTCTTCAGTATTTTTTATGTCGGAGATACCTAAAAAACTATGAAAAAGGAGTAAAAACATTACTAAAGCAGAATGTTTTAATTTGACAGAATGTTTGGCTGGATTTCTTGGTGAGAATTGCAGTTATTCCTGTTCATATCCGTTATATGGAAAGAAATGCCAGAGGCTTTGCAACTGCAGCAACTTGTATTGTAATCCAGTCAGTGGATGTACTCTAGTCGGTAAAAGAAAATAAAACAACATACGCAACAATAAATCTTAAAATTCTGACACATATGTTTCATTATTGGATATTTTACGTGAAAAAGACAGTTTTTTGTAATCTTTCAGCCAAGCTCTATGATAAACGTGATGACTTTAATTTAACTATAGTAAACTTCCTTACTTATGCAGAAATATACTAACATCATCATCAAACAGAGTGTATATATCCCAGCTGATTTTATTTATTGATTAATTGCATATTGTTTAATGTCCCTCTAGAGAATTTTTCACTCATATAGAGACGACACCACTTGTTGGTAAAGAGCTACAAATTTTGTCCCATACTAGGCACTGAGAGCCATTGAGCAGGGAAAGATTTTTTTCATGCCAGCACCTAATGCGATACGGGACCTCGGTTTATACGGTCAAATCCAACGTGTAGGTCTTCACGTCGAAAAGTGGGAGTTGAACCCGCGATGTGAGAACTCTTTGACTCTTAAGCAGACGCTCTAACCACTGCACCACACGGGCGACCAGTTGATTTGAAACGCAAGAGCATTCTCTACATATATTCAATAGAGGTAAATTATTCACAAACAAGTTGATGAAATAAAAATTTCAGCAGTCTTATTGAAAGTCATCATTTCGTAAGTTCTATGGTCGACACAATAACATTATCATCGAATAAACTTATCATCGTGTCAAATGCTGATTGACATTTTTCCTCCTCTGATGTTTTTGGAGGTCCGTGTTTACTCTGCTCCTATTTATACTCCTGCTTGAATAGTGGGAGGGTATATTGTCCTTCCGTCCGTTTGTCTGTTATGCTTTGGGATACCTATCTCTTATTCGCAATTCCTCTTATACCATTGAGTGAAATTTAATGAAACCTTCACAGAATGTTTATTACATATTGCCATTGTGCATGTCATATTTTACTTTTTGATCCGACACATATTTTGGGTTTCCCGGCCACGACAAAACATGGACTTTGACATAATAACCATGCTCCTATTTTGCATTGTTTTATTCATTCATTATTATTGTTGATCTTGATACTGTTCGTTTTTCCATATGTTCCATTCCTTGTATATCCTTTGCATGCAATATCATATAATCAAGTATGTTAAGATAAAGAGGAGTTAATTAATTCTTCGCCCAAAATTTAGAACACTGAAAGATAAGGGGCAAGCCCGGGTTCCGGCACCAAACAATGTGGCAAATCACAATCACACGGACATCTTCTTTTTCTAACTTATTATGACAATTACAGCAAATAACAAATCCTGGGTTAACAATTACAATACCACATTGGCTAAGATAATCAGAATGTATCTTTATTCAATATTTTCTTCGATCTAAACTTAATGTAAACTCTTTCAACTCAATTGTTTTTAAGAACCTCTTGAAACCTCTTGAGAATTCATTCATGAAACATATAGAACATTCAAGATTACACTTGTACATTATTAAATTTCTAGAAAATCGTTAAATATTTGCGACAGTTCGCAACACTCCTAAGGCTAAGGAAAGTCAATTTAGTTCTTTTATCAGTTTTGTCGCTCTTTCAGCAGCCTGTCTTTTCGCTCTAGGTAATGGAGGAATAACATCGACTGCTGGCTTTTCCTAAGTCTTATCACTATCGCCATGGTCAGGTTCATCGGTGCATCCTATAGGATAAAGTAAATTTAACGGTCGGATTAATGTTATTTTGTTAAATAGCATTACCTTATCGGACCTGCATTGTCCATCTTGACTCGTTGTCAAATCGCAATTTATTCCAATCTTCCAGCTTCCTCTAGGGAGATCTTCTTTGATGAGGACAACATCACCAATTCTTATCGGCCTGTTGTCGTGAATTCGTTTTCCTTTTAATTTATAGGATCTTATTTCTCTACATGGCCAAGTGACTCGATATCCACTATTTTCTGTAATTTGAAAGTTTTTCAATGGCTTTTCATCATCTGTTGATTGAGATTGGTCTTTAGTTCCAAGTATCAAATCTTTTGACGAAGACTTCAGGGACAGACATTTATCAATTGACGAATGAAGACAATATATTCTGTACTACAGTTGTTTCTGTTGTCAATCGGTAACTTATGAAACTTATCTTTGGATGCCTCAGAATTTCCCTGTATTCTTCCAGTAAGAATCCATCCTACCTTTGATGAAAGTAAGTATAGTTCTTGGTTAACTTCAATTTTTTCTGAAAATATCAAATCGAGGTAATGGTCATTTCCGATAAGGATATCGACAGTTGAATTTTCTGTAGTTTTTGGTAAGGTTTCAGCAAATTGAAAATGTTTATATTGGTTGTGTACTTTTTCAGAGATGGTAGGTGGTAACGGTCTTCTGGTGTTTTCATTGCCGTGGGTTTCTTTGTTCAAATGTGCTAAGTGATATTTCTTCTGTTTGTTTCCTATGCAAATTTAATCTCGAAACCAATTCTTCGGTAACATATGTCTTCTGAGACCCAGAGTCCATCAGAATTCTAACAGATTCAACTCTTCTGCCTTTTAAATGAGATGCATCAATTCTCTCAGTTTGCATTAACACCATACTATCTGAGGACAGCAGACTGTTTTCTGGAACATTGTGAACTGTGTTTGTGTCGTATGTTTCTGATGCTTCAGCAAAATGTGAGGAATCACTCGAAAGCGGCATCTTCTTATTGCAGAGACTTCGATGATGTTTCTTTGTCTGATGGCAATGGAGGCATGGTTTGTCGACTTTGAAGTCTTTACTTAGATGACCTGGCCTTAGACAAATGTAACATCTTCCTCTGATTTTTTGTTTTCTATCATCAATCATCCCGAAATCTGTGCATTCATCACTCCAGTGATTTTGTTCACAAAAGATACAAATAGGATGTTTTCTTCCATATTTGTTCCTTGTCTGCGATCCTTGAAATAATGTTGTTAGGGCTTCTGCAGATGTATGTGTCCTTTCATTTACATATGACATTCCAGGTGGAGAAGTACTAGTGTTTCTAGCAGGCTGTTCTTCATGACCGGTTACGTTTTCTGTATCTGTAGACTTTCTGGCTGCTATGTAGTTATCAACGAATATTCTCAGCTTTTGCACAGTCCACTTCTCTTTCTTTCCTTTCTATTTTTCTAAATGTAATCTGCCTTCTTTTTGTAACTTCGTAATAATCACGGAAACAAAGACATCCTGGTTTACATCCTGTTCCAATGCTTTTAGGCTGCGCATATGCTTTTCTAAATCATCAAATAGTCTACGGAGACTGGAAGTATTATTGAGTGCAGGCTTAATGTTTATAAGGTCCATATAATGTTTGTTAATCACAGACTGCACATCTCTGAATCGTTCCTTCAATATCAAGAGAGCTACATCATAATTTTCATGGGAGAGCATAAGGCCGGAAATAGCAGATTGTGACTTTCCTTCCATTTTACTTTTCAAGTAGTTGAACATCTCAATATTGGAAAGCCTTGTGTTTTTGTGTACTGAAGCTTCAAAGGAGTCCCAGAATTCTTTCCACTTTAACTTGTCTCCATTGAATGAAGGTAGCTCAAACTTCGGTAGTTTAACTACTAGAGTCTCTTTCTTTTGTATATTTTCTCTTTTCTGTGAAGTTCCTGAATTTGGAGTTCTTGGAAATGCATCAGTTGTTCCTGCATTTTTGTCCGCAGATTTATCATGTGGTCTATTCTTGGGTCATTTGGTGCTTCAGTTTTCATATATGGAATGTCTACTCGTTCCAATCTTTTTTCCAGTAGTAGAAGATCTGAGTGCTCTGTAACATCTGTGAGCAATTCAAACAACTTCTCACTATCTTCTGTAAATTTTTCAATATCAAACTCATTGTCTTCTTTTGCTTGGAAAGTTGCAATGGAAAGTTCTTTCATCGATTCTTCTAATTTAGCACCAAAGTCCTTTAACCGTTTCAAGGAAGATTGAATCTGCCTTTTCCTGGTTGTCAAATCCTCTTCTTCAGCTTCTAAAGAAAGAAATGAATGTCTTACTTTTGATCATTTCCTTCAGCAGTAGATTCTTGTACCTTGTACAAAGTCCTTTTAAGTATGAATTTGACATCTTCTTCTTTTCCGTGATAAATTCTTGATTCCAGGCTCCAATTCCCGGGTTCCGGCACCAAAAATGTGGCAAATCACAATCACACGTAAATCTTCTTTTTCTAACTTATTATGACGATTAAAGCAAATAACAAATCCAGGGTTAACAATTACAATACCACATTGGCTAAGATAATCAGAATGTATCTGATATGTATTCAATATTTCTTCAATCTAAACTCAATGTAAACTCATTCAACTCAATTCTTTTTTTAGATCACAAAAACTCTCTTATATATAGTATTGAAGAAACATCTGGAAATAGAAACTTCTATAAAATTCTAGGTCATCACATTCTGACATATTCTAGAAACCTCTTGAGAATTCATTCATGAAACATATAGAACATTCAAGATTACACATGTACATTATTAAATTTCTAGAAAATCGTTATATAATTGCGACAGTTCACAACAAGATAAGGCAATTTTGTTGATATTGAAAAAATGCTTTAAGCTTTAAAATTTTAATCTGGAACTCCAATGTCAAAAGTATTTCAAAAGTTTCCCAATTTTTTGCGGGTGATTTCGATATGTGAGATAATATAACATGCTGTCGACAAAATTAAAAAGAAAACAAAGAAAGTTTAAGATTCTGGTTTCTTCCGTTAATATATTCAAGAATCTTCTTAACATAACTTCTGTACATAAAGCATTTTTTAAAAATAATCAAGGCTCAAAATTTATAAACAATTACAAGGCATTTACTAATATCCAATTTATTGGTGTTTGGAAGAGAGGGGTCTTTGAAATATGAAAATAAAATACATAATCGCTTAATAAAATGAAATATATATACTTGTGGTATCTATCCATCATATAAACAAACAGAGAAAAAATATCTTTAATTCTGTATGTACGAGGGTTGTCCCAAACGGTCATAGTCAATGTTTATAACTTTGTTAACAAATACTAACCAAATTTTGCATATACATTATATATTCAATGTTCTTAAATATTGAGAAATTTTAAATATATATCTTCCATACATGTACCTATAATATTGGGAAGATTCCTGTGGTGGCCAACATGATCCGTCGGAGCATGAACAAAATTCAGAATAATTGACACATACACTTACATGTATTACATTTGCTTTTATTTCGTTCGTACAATGTAAAACATTGGACACAAATTCAAATCACTGAAATTATAGAATCAAAATGTTAATTACGAGGGTTGTTAGAAAAGTTCGCGGACACATTGAATTACAGAAAATATATTGTGTACTTTGAAGTATGACCTATGTCTAAATGAATTCCTACATTTTGTTTATTGGTATGTAAAAAATCAGATCCATATAATAAAATCTTAAAATTTTACAACTATTTGTACTATGGGGTAATGGGATTCACGGAGCAATCACTTGACGTAAGCGACGTGACAACCAGATTTCCACTCTTTAAGCTTTGTCGCAGTTCTATAAATCTTTCATTTCTTCAGATTTTTCTTATCTTTTTTCTACTTTAAAATTGAATATCTATATCAAGACAAATAACTGTTCTACTATAATGTCTTTTGTACTGTTTCGGATAGTATTGAGATCTTAAAAGATTAAAAAAAGTCTATGCAGTCAATGGATCAGGTATGGAAACTATGCAAAACCATATAGGCGCAACGCAACGTCCATGCGATAGGGGGTATTGAAGTTTCGATGGAGTTAATCATTCAAAATGTTACTCCTTCCATTCTTATGATGCTTTGAAAACTTGTTATTTGTATGTGTAGGATATTCCCGGCAGCATCTTGAACATTTTAATCTAATTTTAGACATTTTCCTGCCTGCTTACATACTTTTTACGTAGTGCAGTGCTCCATGACGCTCAATGACGTACCAATTTTTGGCTATGTTTTTTACGCGTTAATCATTTATAAACGGCTATTAAACAGTCAAATACCCTCCAATTTAGTTCAAAATTTCTCCCAGTGACAATTCCTGCATACTTTAGCGGCAGGTAAAGTATAATAAATCTCTTGGCACCACAAATGTGCAATTTTTAATTTTAATAAAGAGTCTTTGTGATATAAACGTGCCAAAATGTAGCATGCTCCGTGAAGCAAGATTTATCAAAATAAAAATGCCGTATATTTTTCAATAATCACTGGGGAGTACCAAATTCTTGTATATTTATTGGAAAAAAGCTCAAAATTATATCTGGAAAGTTTGACCGGTTTAGTGGAAATAGCGCGCTCACAATAAAACTTGTCCGCGAACTTTTCTAACACCCCTCGTACGAGGGCTGTTCAATAAATAATGTCCTGAACTATATAACATACATTACATATATCATATGACATTAAACTTGACTTTCTCTCATTATTGAATCTTTCATGAATTTAAAACAGTTTATGTGACCACTTTTCATCACATAGTTTCATCGTGAGAAGCTGGGAAACAAGGGCTTTTCGAGACACTGCATTATGACTGAATGGTAAAAAATCAGTAAACTAGAGTGAAAATAAAAGCTTCATTATAGCTGCCGTAAAACTTGTTAAAAATCCCACAGAAATATTCACTGAAATATATGACATTTACAGCAACCAATGCCTGTTTTACAGACAAAAGAGCAGGTGGATATCAATGATAAAAAATTGTATGATGGGCATCGAAAATGGGTACCCTCTTTGCCAACAAAAATTATATCAACTTATGTACTGTTTGCCAAATTTCAACAAATAATATTTGATGATGTATGATTGACTTTAAGACACATGGCAAATTTGATAAACATCATATCGGGAGTAGTTTACACTGTTTTTAAAAAACGTTTGACGGTAAAAAAGCTTGGTACTCAAAGGTCACCCTACATTTTGAAAAATGAGTGAAAACGACAGCATATACGAAATTCTTAACAATTATTTTAAAATATCGGTAATTTTAGTTATCCACGTTTGTTTTATTTTCAAACAGATATTGGAACATGAATCTATTGATTAAAACCCTCAAAACAAAATTTACCATAAGATGTACTTGATGATAACGGCGAATGTCTGACAAGAGCACAGGTATTCAAGAGGACAAAGACAGATTTATATGTAATTTTCTTAAAAATTAGTGGTATTGTTGTTCAAATTCGTATTAGGAGAGACAGTTTAATTTCTAGAGGAGTCTAGAAAGCAATTTTTTTTGCAAAAAATCAAAAGGTTTATTAGAGGGAGGACCCAGAATCAGGAATCCACTACATTGAATTTCTTCAAGACAGCGTCCAAACCCGCATGCCCTGAAGAGTAAAGGGGTATTCGGGATAAACGGAAAGTTAATGTTTTTTCACATTAACAATATTCGCCAGATCTTTGACCTTTTGACTTGTTTCTATTTCCAAACTTGAACAAAACACCTTTCAGAGGGAAGAAACAAGTCCGGGAAATCATTGGATCTGCCATTATTCAGTACACTAAGGGTCATACCCAAAAATGAGTTCTAAAAACAATCAGAAATTGGATACAAAATGTTACGGACATGTATTTTACTTAAAAGAGATTAATTAGTAAAATCATGAAGACTAAATCATTGAAAAGCGTCTTTTGCTTCTTTCTGAGCACCGAGGACATTATTTATTGAACAGCCCTCGTACATGTCAAATTTTCATATAAATAGCATTAGAAACAAATGATTAGTATCCTGATTTTCAAATTGTTGTCGGAATTGAGTTTTATGAAAATGACTTCGTCAATCGCCTAGCCGGCGCACGTGGAAGTAATAGAATGTTTTGGATATGGTTAATATACATCAGAGACTGAAAAAAGAGTACAGAAGTAACAATACACACTAGGTTTTACTAGAGAAGTTGTTTTTAATTGTATGAGATTCAATGATAGTTTGCCCTTTATATACGTTATTATGTTCCCCAAACGAAGTTGGGGAACATATTGTTTTTACTCTGTTTCTTATTATTATTATTAAGGTCTTCCGACTTCCTTCGGAAGACCTTATTGTTTTCCTTCTGATTTTTAAGGTCTTCCGTCTTCACGGAAGACCTTATAGTGATTCTATTGTTTCTTATTAAGGTCTTCCGACTTCCTTCGGAAGACCTTATTGTTTTTCTTCTGTTTTCTATTATTAAGGTCTTCCGACTTCCTTCGGAAGACCTTATTGTTTTTCTTCTGTTTTCTATTATTATTATTATTATTATTATTATTATTCCACTTTTCATAGTACAGGTCATATCTCAGCTGTACGTGGTTCAATTTAAACGAAATTTTCAGGGATGATGCATCATGTTAATATCTCCAGGGGTGTCCCTCACTTTTTCGAAATTCACTTCCGTTCGCGATTTTTGGGGAAAATTGTTTTTTTTAAATGGAATTTTGTCGCAAAGAATTCTCGAGAACAGTAACAGATATAAAATTGAAACTTACGGACGTGATAGAACATCAAATGTAGATGTGTTGATCGACCTTCATTTTTCGTCGTTTTGACTTCCGGTCGCAAACGGAAGTGAATTCTAAAAGTCTAATTTTTCAACTTTTTTGTTTTTCAATATTTTTCTTTGGAAATCACAGGGTTGATAGAGTATCTTTTAAGAACACTAAATATGTTTTCAAAATTTTCATTCGTGCATTTGTTGCAAAGATATGACCGATCCAATCTTTGTCTCACTGTCGGGGGTTCGAATCCCGCTGGGGGCGTTGCAAAAATTTTTCCTTTGTTTCTGTCTTTTTTCAGTTGCATATGACTTTTCTTTAATTTTTATAATGTATAGAAGATTTTGTCGATTTTTAAGAGCTATATCTTGAGATATTTTGTGGAATAACCGTAATAATCACGATCTATGCTGAGTATCTGCTGTCAATGAAAGTAAACGATAAAAATACATTCTGAAATCTATTTCATGGCCTTACTGAGCAGATATTTCTAACGAAAAGTCGGGCGGAAGACCTGCTTGTTGCCCTAGCAACAAGAACGCATCTAGTTATTATTATTATTCTTTTTTTTTAGACAAAATTTTGTGCAGGCGATTTCTCGTAAACTATTCAGTAGATTTCAATGAAAATTTCAGGAATAAAAGGTAACTATATGAATTTTATATAAAATTCCGTTTGTTGGAAAATTCGCTACCAGTGCCAAGTTATGGGCAATTTCCTGATTTTAAAATGCAATTTTGTCTTCGAATGTTCTCGAAAATGGCTCAAGATATTAACTGGAGACTTGTTAGAGATGATAGACCATGAGTTATAGATGTGCAATTTTGCCTTCGTTTGTGTCGTCAGTACTTCCTGTCGCTATAGGAAGTGAATTCAAAATGTGCACTTTTTCAACTTTTTTTGTTTTTCAATATTTTTCTTTGGTATAATTATTGTGAATGGAGACCCTACTGGAAAGACCAAATATATAATTTATTTAAGAATTGATCAATCCACACACTAGATATTCGCATTTAAAAATCTGAAGCGTGTCCAAGATGGCGGAGCGTCTCCGTAAACTCCGCCATTAAGCAAATCGGGTTCTAGAAGGTCAGCTGAGCGTTTAGATGAACGAAACTTCTACCAAAAAGATTTATGAAATGTAAAGGATTCTTTGGATTGCTACATCGTAATTACGTTACATTGAGTATAGTTTTAATATATGAGGTTTCCTCAAACATCTATTGAAATTGCTTTTGTCTGCATCTCAAAGTAGAATACAACATGACTACAAGTGGAAATACGATGACAACAATCTTTTGTTTTGCACCAACTTATCCTAAACCATGGTTATAAGTAATAGCTTTTCAAGAAACTTGCCTGACTTAATATTCACTGTTTCTGAAATATTACTTGACTTCTGTTTATTTTTCCACGCAGGCTTGTGACATATTAAATGAATAGAAAAGACAAAAATAAGAAAAACATTTTTTTTAAAGATTGTTTATTAAAGGTTATTTGAATATTCATGTAATAAATGTAAGTTTTTTAACATAAATAGTATCAGATTCCTTAACCGTCAGAGGGCGAGTGATTTTTTTTTCAGTGAAACATTCCAGTCCTTTCATGAACGTGTAACTCATCTCCACTTTGGGGCAAAACAGGATACATAATTCTTGGAAAATCTTACAGAATTAACAGCTTTGGTGTTACTTGGCCGTATACGATATTATATTTGTATAATGTGATAAATATATTTTCTAATGCTCAAATTCCGGTTATAAGAACATACATTTCTAATTTTCATTGAAGCTATTGAAACGGTTTAGAGTTATTGCCCTTTTGCTACATTGCTTTAATCAATAAATAATTGTAAATAATGTAATTAACAGGTATTTGATTGAATGATTTTACAAGAAAGGATGTTTTATAAATAAAAATACAACAAAAACATAACTTTGGTTAAGATGAGCAAAGTATGCTCGGAAATTTACGGAAACGTATTCCGGCACTTATAATCATTGACATAAAGATCATATTTGTAGGCAGATGGTCAGTGTTGTGGGTGTTGTACGTTTGAAAC
Source organism: Saccostrea glomerata (assembly GCA_003671525.1). Classification (NCBI taxonomy): domain Eukaryota; kingdom Metazoa; phylum Mollusca; class Bivalvia; order Ostreida; family Ostreidae; genus Saccostrea; species Saccostrea glomerata. The sequence goes on from PRKT01001497.1 coordinate 37,415, forward strand.
CAAGTTGTTGGTAGAAGTTTGGTCAAGTGACAATTGAAAGTCAAACGGTTAATTATTACAACTGTGAAAGTAATTATTGTAGCAGATATAGTTAACATTGAACGTGTCGAGCCAGTTGACAGGTTCATACGAATTGGTATATAGATAATCAAGGGGTTATAGTATTACCAAGTGGCATTTGTTTAGCCAAGTGGCAATTGGCGTTTGTATAGCTAAGTTGCAATCGGCATTGGTATAGCCAAGTGGCAAGTGGCGTTCGTATAGCCAAGTGGCAGGGGTTTCTGTACATATTGTTAATCATACACTAGGCAAGTGTCCTTTATATTTGTATATATTGCTTCAACTTGATACTAGGCAAGTGTCGTCCGTATTTGTATATATTGCATTTTGTCTGTTTATTTTGCACTCTTACTTGTCTTTATAAGACTTGGGCATTCAAGTACGATCTCAAGTAGATCGCTCGGGTCCCGCACGTTACACTATCAAATCCATCATATAGATCAAACATTTCAAAGGAATAGGGTTTAGAACTACTTGTGACGTTTGGCACGAAATAATGTATCGTGATCCGACTTAAGTAGTAGACAAATGGCGACAATAGTGCAGAAATATATAAAATTGGCATGTCTGTATATGGAGCTGCGTGGAATAAAAAGTTGAATGCATTTCGAAAAAAGGAAAGAAAACAGTATCATCTGTTCATCACTAATAGAATATCTATTCTAAAAATTACTGTTAAAACTCAAGTAACAAAGTCCGATGTGATCATCTTGAGCAAAGTTTGGCAAGCTAGCTCTCATTTTAAAATAAATGTAAAGTATGTTAGAATCAAAAAAAAGCAATCTCGCGATATTTGAATCTTAAATTTGAAGCGGGTTCCCAAAGGTGTATTGGGTACCGCAATGGATTTTCACGCAGGCGACCCGGGTTCGATCCCCCGTGTTTCCTATTTTTAAAATCACTTTTTCAGTTTGATTTTACGTTTTTTTCGGAATCGGACGGAAGACCTCTCGTTGCTCGCAACGAGTTTCTTTTCTAGTTATTATTATTATTATTCCACTTTTCATAGTACAGGTCATATCTCAGCTGTGCGTGGACGAATTTTAACGATTTTTTCAGGGATGATGCATCTTATGAAAATCTCCAAGGGTGTCCCTCACTTTTTTGAAATTTTTCTCCGTTCGCGATTTTTTGGGAAATTTGTATTTTTAAAATGGAATTTTGTCGCAAAAAATTCTCGAGAACGGCAAAAGATATGAAACTGAAACTTGCTGAGGTGATAGAACATCGATTGTAAATGTGTTGATCGACCTTCATTTTTCGTCGTTTTGACTTCCGGTCGCAAACGGAAGTGAATTCAAAAAGTCTAATTTTTCAACTTTTTTGTTTTTCAATATTTTTCTTTTGAATTTACAGGGTTTATAGAGCGTCTTCAAAGATATCTATATATGTTTTCATTTTCTTCGTGCGTGCGTTTATTGCAAAGATATGACCGAACCAAAATTTGTCTTACTGTCGGGGGTTCGAATCCCGCTCGGGGCGTTCCC
>PRKT01001497.1:39834-72634 GCA_003671525.1 Saccostrea glomerata
AAAAAAATTCATAAAATCACGCACATGCACGTGTGCTGCGATCTGATTGGCTGAAACTTTATATGGCTATATCTCCTTTGTTTCTTGACGAAATGTTTGGAATTTTAAAATATAGTCATTCATTTAGATATCCTTCAATGCGATAGAGATAAAAATTTATGAAATCACGCGCATGCATGTGTGCTGCAATCTGATTGGCTGAAACTTCAAATGGCTATAACTCCCTTGTTTTTCCACCAAACAGGATGGGATTTAGAACTTAGATAAATATAAGGGACTGCTACAAGAAGGTGTAGTCATTATGCACGTGCTTGCACGTGCGTGCACGTGAAGTGACTAAAATTAAAAATACACTCGAGTGAGTGTATTTTTTAATACTTTTGGATTAAATGCTTTGATATTAAGTATATTAAAATTTTAGATGGTGTAGTCAAGATAATATGGTCGTTACGCACATGAACACGCGTGCAATGGCTATTTTTAAATATATTTTGTATTTTTCTGGGAAGACCTTGATTAAGTCTAAATTCCATAAAGTATTTCTTATTTAATAGAGACTACAGGGAATATGGCACCAAAAGGAAGTTGGGGAGCGTTTGGGGAACATCTGTAACGGTCCCCGTTACAATTAGCACTAGTTAGATACTGCATTTAAGAAGTAGAGTACTATTTGTAAAAGAAGACTGAGGGAAACATTCTATGCCACGAACAACGTCAAACAATGTGTATTCTCTGCTGACTTCAATGTAAGGTGATTTTTCGACTAAATTTTGACTGAGATTTGAATCTGTTAAAACAAAAACAAAAGAGAAAACCGGACAGTAGTGAATTAAAATACGTCCCTCAGTCAAGAGTGGTCTTTCACTTTTAAAAACAAATACTGAATACATACATGTACGCGTGTGAATCGAAGGAGAAAAGGGGATCATGACGTTATAAGAGAAGTATAAAATTACGCTTGCTTTCGTGCGCCGATGTATGCTAACATGCTTTCCTTATTTTTCATAATTTTCTTATTAAATGTTATATCATCATGAAACTTGAAATGCATTATCATAAAATGTTGCTTTTTACTACGGCAAGAAAAGAAATTTAATAAAACAAAGAGAACCTAAAGTGTTTTCCTTGTCTACGACTTTTTAGAACAAGATTGCAAATGTAGTTTGTCAGAGGTCAATACGTGACCTTATCACACTGTGCAATGATCTCTACCAATATATAAATTATAAAAAAAATGACATGATCTACTCGCTTCTAAAATATAAAAAAATGAACAAAATAAGCAAGTAAAATAATAATCATTTGATACACAATGTAAACGAGTATTTCATACGGGTTTCTTCTTTCTTTTGTAGGGGGGGGGGGGGGGGGGCTATCGATTTAGCATCCCGACAGCAAAAATTAAGGGAAGGGGGGCTACCTTGTCCCAAGGCATATTCTATCATGTAAAGAAAACACTCACTCAAAAAATAAAGTATCATTTGTTGGGACATATACGATTGTAGTAATAATGCATGTTAGGGCGCATAAATGTTAGCAAGGGCAGGTACCTAATTGGATTACATTTATGTATCAGGAAACAATGGTGTATATGAGTGTGTGGGAGGGTGGGGGGTTGACCTTTTAATCCTTTAATTCTAAGACAGTTTAAACATGTATAAATAATGGACTGACAATAAGTATGAAAAAAGTCAGTCAGCATTTGATTCAATGATAAATTTCATTTGCCAACAAATTCATTGTATCTACCATAAAACTTACGAAATGACTTTCAACGAGACTGCTGATATTTTTGTTTAGTTAAATTGTCATTCATTTGCCCCACTTTAGAAATCGTTCATACGTACAGCATGCTCTTGCTTATATATCGAATCAACTGAGATATATTGAGTCCGTATGCAGGCAATGATGGTATATTGCTGCATATGTAAGAAAAGTTGACGATAGAAATTTTAAAGTCATTACGATTATCATATATCTTGTTTGTTATATCGGTTCAACCGAGATATATAGACTCGGTATGCAGGTAATGAAGGTATATTTCTGCATAAGTTAGGAAAGTTAACGATAGAAAAGTGAAAGTCATTACGATTTTCATATAGCTTGGTTGTTAGATTACTATTAAAGTCTTTTTCAAATAAAATATTAAAATATGAAACAGATGTGTCAGACGTAGGAATGGAAATTATCTTTGTCAATTGACAATACGTCATCGATACATCTAAATATCAAGTTGATGATTAAAGCAAGTGTTTTCTCTTTTTCACGCATAAGATTCTGCATATATTCTGCTCTGTAGGAATACAAAAATAGGTCTGATAATAACGGAGTGCGATTGATACCCATGGGAATTCCAATAGATTGTTACAAAACCCGGTCTCCAAAAGTCACATAGATATTGTCAATCAGAGACCAAAACATCTTTTTTGATGTCAACTTCATAGTACTTGTGTGTGCAATCAGAATGTGTTTTAAAACAATAATATTGCAAATGACCAATAACCAGGTAAGTAAATTTACGAGTTCCATTTTTATTGAAAAAGCAGCTGTCAATGATATCAAAATAGCTTGGACTTCAATCGTGGGAAATGATCGTACTTGTATATAAAGTTAAAAATTTATCATTTTTTTTTATGCTGTTAATTTTGGTAATTATTCTTAATTAAAATTTTCCAAAAGTTTCTTGGATTTTTTATTTTTGTTTTAACATATGCTTTATACAATGTACCATTCCTCGAATATATTCTTGCACAGAACTCTTAAAATCTCTCCTTAGCCATTGTAGATATTTTGCTGAGGAGGAAAGAAAAAAAAAATGGTAGAACATTTACTAGAACCTGCTATGTATTTTGTTACTAATGATTATATGAAGTTTTGAAATCCAACATAAATATGGTCATTCAAATTCATTGTTATTTTGCTTACATCACGTTGTCACTTTGTATATGTGTTGATCGTGTCAATTTGAATATTAAATATATTAATAACTGATATATGATTTTGAAGAATGTTCTCCTTATTGAGGAAGCTATGTGTATAAACCTGATTATAACCTTTTTAAGGAATGATTAAGATTTTTTCTCAGGATAAAAAATCGCAATATACATCTATGAATTCGGTATATCCTTTTTTGAACCGTGAATTTTTATTTTAAATGGCATTAATTTTCTGTTTTAAAAGATAAAACTGGTTATTTGACTTCTGTATTTACATTCATCATATTTCAATTATGATTTTGTCATCCTTTTAAAAGATGTCTCCTTCAAGAATATAGGGATAGTGTTTCCTTTTATACAAACAAAAAACAGCCTTTTTGAAATTCTGCCTTTGCAAAAGATGAATAGGTTTGTTTTATGCACATTCTTGAGAGCAACGCAGGTACGTTAAGGCTTCCCAAAGAATATTGCAGTGTACCTTGTGCATTCACTTCTCTTATCTACAAAGCTATGGCGTAATAATTGAAAATGACGTCTAGTCACTGCATACTTGGACTGTCATGATGGGGAGATTGTCATAAACTTTATTTTTTTTTCAATCAGCATATAATGTATCTGAAAGCTAGTCTAAAAAGTGTTTTAATATTTTTTAAAATCTTATAAATCGGTATATTTAAAATAACTACTTTATTACCGTTGTTTAAAATTCAGCGTGTTGAAATTAAATACAAAAATGTACGTTTGACTCTTACCCTAATATATACTAATACGGATAGAAGTAGAATTCATCTTACGAAATGTGATATCGTAAAAAAGCCTTAACAATACTGCGAATGTGTGATTTTACAATTTTCTTACAAGCGTCTGATTGGACACATCAATACTGATTGGACACCAAAAATATTTGCGGAAAAAAATGTGCCCTTCTTTTTTTTTAATTTACATATAAAGAGGAATTTTGTATCTAAGAACAAAATATCAAAGTTTAAAAAAATAATTTCAGAAAAAATGGCCTATTTATCGTGTCCTTAAATATCGTGTAAAGAAAAGATAAATGAAACTGTCCTCAACAAAAAAAGATAAAGAGTGTCATTATATTGTCTTATCCTTTTTTTGCAGAATTCATTACAGTGAGTCGACAGTTCACCAAAAATGCAGAACAAGTTACCATAATTAGCAATCAAACCGTTTCTGAGAATATGATAGTAAAGTCAGATGTCGTCTTCTTTACAATTGTATGTGTGTTTATCTTCCTGATTATTTTGAATAACGTCGTATGGTGCTTTCGAAAACGGATCCGAACTTTACTCCAGAATTACACAAGATCAGAAGGTGCTCGAATTTATGAAAGTACTCAAATCGAAGACACTGATGGAAAAAATTCCATGTATGATCATATGAAAATTAAGAGGGAATTCCAAGGAATTGCTAATGTGTCTATCATATACGAAGAGAAGCATCGGACATACTCATTTCAGCTTCTGGAAAATAGTATTAAGGAAAACAACGCCGCTAGGAATTTATTTTCTGCGAGTTTCAATAACGCACAGGAAACTGACAATGCAGTGGAATATGAAGAACCAATGTAATTGATCAAAATTACATCAATATGGTAGACAATTATCCTATCTGTAGTTATATCATAGGCAATGTTTTAGATCATATAAAAGTGAAGGTTGATTACTCATTGTATAAATTTTATGTAAAAATGAAAACAAATATCAGGTTAATATGTACGTAATACAACAAAGAAACATAATACTTCGTAAAAGGTAGGTAAACGTAAAGGGAAAGTGTACTTTGTATTATAAATGTACTTTGCAAAATTATTTCTTAACACAACTTTACTTATATAAGAATTCGCAAAGAGACTTTCTTCTAGGACATTGTTAAATATGTTTTGGTGTTTTTTGTTCCTTTTATGCATGAAATGGTTCTGCGGATAAAAGAAAATTATTGAATAAGGCCATTGATATCATTGATATCAGTGACATAATGAAAATATCAATCGCTTTCAGATAATGTTTCGAAGTTCCCTCTAAACACTCTAGACATTGGAAAACAGGTTATACGAAACTGCAACTTTTTAGAAAATTGAATGTTACAAGTGTACCTGTATTTTAAAACATTTAGCAAAGATATAAAATAAGAGAGTTATAAGGGGGTATATAATAAATTTATCATTATAACAGTAACTTGATCCGAAGAGCCGTATCACGTCTCGTTGACAGGCGCTGATCATCAGATCAAACTCGACGCTTCGCGTCTCGTTAGATCTGATGATCCGCGCCTGTCAACTCGACGTGATACGACTCTTCGGATCAAGTTACTGTTATAATAATATATATGTACTACATGTAGCTATACGTCACAATTGAATTTTACGGCAAAAATTTAACGTTAAAATGCTACACCCCAGAAATGACCTTCATTTTAAGAAATCATTTTTTTTCTAATTTGGCACCAAACAACGTTTAATACAAAATGTGCAAAATCAAAACTTTATTTAAATATGAAAATGAATTGATTCTATAAATAATTGTTTGTTTTATAGGCTTTTTACAATGTCAACATAAATGTCACACATTGTCCAAAAGCAATAAATCATTTTTTTATTGTATAAATTTGGTAACATTAATCACATGTATAGTCATTGAAAATAGACATATTTAAAATTAAAGGATTTTTATGAAATGTGCATCTTTTCAAAAATTTATATTCCAAAAAAATTTCAGCAGAATGGTGACAAAATCCTAACAAAATTTAAATGTAAACATAAATGTCACAGACGTAAAAATTTGGCGTTTTGACGTTATAAGGTTCAATGTATACATGTAATTTAAGTCATGTAAAGCCTCAACATATTTTTTTTTCTCTCTCCAAAACTTACTCTCAATTGCTGATGAACCTGATATGGATAAAAGAAAAAAATACCAATAATCATTAATTCGACAAATAATTTTAAGTTTTAAAAGTTGCATTTATATAAGAAAGTAAAACATGCGCAGTGTATACCTGTACACTGTATAGGTATAAATCCTTGTCAGAATCTGTTTAAAGTACCGTTCAGAATTCGAACTAAGACATGGGAAAAATTCACACAAACCAAAATTTATGCAAGGATATGATTTCAAATTTGAATTAACTCACAGTAAAGTGTGTCAACTCTATTTTATGCTGGTATAAAATGTTCTATACATAACGCGTTAACATTGAATAATCCAATATTGAATAACGTTTAGGGGCTGCCGGTACAAATGTATAAGATTTCATTACAAGACGGGATGGGACTTTGAACAAAAAAAAAAACAAAAACAAAAACAAAAACAAAATTCAATGTAAAATCAACAACATATCTCGGTCATTTACAAAAAAAGTCCTTTTTTTTTTTAATGACATATTTTTGAAAAATGATAGTGGTTTTATTATGATTTTTTTCAGCTTTATTTGAGTAATATATAGTAATAAACTACTAAATTTCACTGCATTGCATAAAAGAAAATATTTTCTTATAAAAAAATATTGATATTTTATCTTAGTCATTTAAACTTTAATGGCCTTCCTGTTACTTTCATAAAAAGAGCTTTAAAACTCTATTTCAAAATTTTCATCAAATTATCTTTAGCATACCGTTAATAAATGAAAAAAATATCATTGAATGTCAAGACGTTTGACATTCATCTAATATATGAGCGTTAAAAGCATTTCAAACTACCATATACCAAACAGAAGCAAAATCTACGAGAATTTCTTCATGAAAAACCTTATTGCAGAATGTTTATATGCTATAGTTGAAAAAAAACTTTCCTGTACATTATTTTTGTGATAAGAATAAACAGTTACGGGAAGTTATTTAAACAGGTGCTCTGCCAAAGCAATTTAAACTAGGAAAATATACTGTTAAGAGTAAGGACTCGGGTAACAGGAAGGACAAAACAGTGTAACAGTATGGACAATGAAATCTACATTTTAAATAAAAATTGACTTTTTAAAACTTTATTGGTTAGGAAAAGAGAAATAAATGTAGAATAAAAACATGATTTTGTCAATTCCGGCAAATTTGAGACAAAAGAAGACATTTATGTCCATCCTGTTACGAAATTTAATTGTAAAGTGCTATTAAATTATCAGTTCAATTTCTTTTTATTAAAGGTACTCTATGCTGTTGCAAAACTAATAATTTTTTTTATAATTTTAAGAAAAACAAATGATGAAACTTAAAAAGGTATATAAATACCAGGATAATTTGTCCCTCCTGTTACAATTTATGTCCATTCTGTTACAAGAGTGCATGTTTAAGTTATAATGGCACTATTTGAAGCACTAACATATTTCAATATGAATTAAATATTCCATTCATTATGGCATTGATTAAAATTACCTTTCTATGTAGATCTTGAGATACCCCGGGTATTACATTAAGCTTTGAATTATCATTATCCTGTCAATTTTTCTAATAATATAGAAAGTACGTGTATGTTTTATACAGCATGGTATTTACTCAACTCAAAATGAAAAGGTGTAGAATATTATGGTGTCCATTAGGTCAATCTTTCGTACAAGATTTTTAGCCGTGTCGACTTGTCCGAAGAATAAACCCCGGTGCAAGAAGGGAATTCTCATTTAATTTAAATATTGACTATGTTGAATATGTTTTAACAAATTTTGCATCCATTAAACTGTAAAGATTTCTTTCTAAATCGTGTAAAAAAGAATATCGAATAACGAAATGTTGATCACATGAAATTACCAAAATGTGCACTTTAAAAAGCTACAAATAGATTATTTTTATATGGTCTATTTATTTTACATCTCAAGATTTTAATTTTTTTTCCTTCAATTTTTCCAAATTTTACAAAAAAAATTATCTTTTTTGATTGAAAAACGTCTTTTAGCCAATTTTATGCATAATATCATGATTTACTGGCATAGCACGGGACTTTGTACGAATATGAGCCAAATTATTTTTTACTTCCGCCAAACTATACATTTGACCGGAAAGTATTTTTTCCGTACATATGGACTCTTGTCAAGATTAATCATAAGAGAGAACTTGAAGTTTAATATATTTCATATATGAATGAATGCATTTAATTTTTTAAGAAAGCGATAAATGTGTGCGGCAAGACTCCGAATCAAATGTTTGACTGTGTGATTTATTTTCAGACCTTATGCACTATGCACAAATTGCAATGCAGATTGTATGTAAAACAAAGAATTTACTCTTATTAGTCTATTATCTTTTTCTTTTTTTATTTAATTATTTACAATTACTTATGTAGAAACTCTGATAATTGCAATCACTGTATATCAAATTGTTTTGAATTTTCGTCTAATTTTGTTGTATACCGGTATTCATTACTCGCAATCGTTTTTTCTTGATTTCATTTGATTGGGAATACCTAAAAATTAATTTTAAAAATCTTACAATAATAATTACAGATATGACTCAAATTATAAAGATAAAGAACTTGTTCATCGTTTTTTGATATCACAAATGAATTTATTTCCCTCTACGCATTCCTGCAAAAGACGCGCGCTTAGCGTAAAGAATCCTTATCCAAAATATTGAAAAGCCCGCAAAATAACATCAACGAAATTGTGACGTCGTTTTAATCTCGCAGTGACGTTATAATTTCTGTGCACTGACGTCGCAGCCAGAGGGTTAAGTTATAATGACACTATTTAAATCACTAACTTATTTCAATATGATTAACGAAGTTGTTTTTTAACATGTGTTATTATACATATATCACATGGCTTCGAGGGTGACATACCAGAATATTTGCCCCGAGGTGACAGGAAAGCCCTGGAGTGTTATGTCACCCGATGCCGAAGGCAGAGGGTGACATAACACTCCAGGGCTTTCCTGTCACCGAGGGGCAAATATTCTGGTATAGTCGCCCGAGAAGCCATGTGGTATATGTTATATGACATTTTTTAAATTAAAGGAAAATTTAAAAGCATTCAAAATTTTTAAAATGTACACAAATAATCCAAAATGCCTTCTTGACGTTAAGAATAACGCTCCGTTGTTTACATTTGCTTAGCAACCGACGTCATAACATCTCGAACCCGAGCTAAAATGCGTAACGTAAAAACACGTGAACGTGATCGAAATAGTGACATAACTGTTTCCGTCGAGGGTTGACATAACTGTTTCCGGCCGGACATAACTGTTTCCGGTGTGACTCGACATTTTTCAGGGTTTATAGCAAAACTTATTACATTTGTGATATAATAGGAAAACTTAATCAAAAATGTTATATTAAACTTATATTACTTAGAAAAATAAAAGCAATTGTTTTTATCGTTTACTTAAAACTCAAGATACGATGTCCAGTTTTCCTTACTGTTACCATATTAATGGTAACAGGAATGACAGTAACAGTATGGACGTTTCTCATATAAATCACCAGTTAGTTAGTATAACGTACTCTTTTTGCATCATCGAGACATTGAAACAGTTTCTTTGTTACTTTGTTAATCTGATTGTTTTAGCAGCATAGACAATTTAAAGAGTACTTGCATATTATGTAGGTAAAAGATAGGACATATTTTCATTATACCCTACCAATAAGACAAACTTATAAACTTGAGACAACAGAAGAGGATGATATATTGTGGATCATGAAAACGGTTCCTAGGAAAGTGAGATAACTTTTTTTTTAACATTTTCCTTTTAGTAACAGGAATGAAAAAAACTGGAGGGACATGTCACTTCATGAATGTTAAATGCACAATACTAGTCTTTAGTGGGTTGCATAAGTAAAACAATCATATCTAATTAATCTGTAAATTAATTTGATTAATGTGAGGTGCAAAATTTGTACATATCTTCACAAGGTAATATTTTCCCTATCATTTAGATAAGCGCGTTATAAAATTTTTGTTAATGTGACATTGTTTTACCGTTAAATTTTACTCGGAATGCATAGAATATTTTTTATAAAACACCTGGGAGATGATAATAAAATAACTTATAAACTGTATGACCATGTATATTAACCAACGAAGAAAAATCACTCTAAAAAATGTTTTTCCTATTATTCTGATCAAAAGACAAAAAAGCGAACTTTTTTTTAAATCACCCATCTACAATCGTACAATTTACTGAAAACAAAGGACAAATTCTTAGGCCTACTGATATGGAATTTCTTGAAATTTACATGTATCTCAATAAAATAAAAAAAAATGTAAATTTAAAATGCGATGTTGAACAAGTTTCGTTATTTCTACAAATATTTTTAATAAGGCAAACCATGCTAATACTTTCCTCCCGCAATATGCATCAGAAGGGTTAATAATGTTAGCAAAAAAGTAACGTCATATAAATTTTCTAGAACTTCACGTAATATAGCGTTATTTTGACGTTACTGAAATGACACCAACACTGTGCGCAACGTCATATATGTATTGCCTTCTTGACTAAAACTATGGAAACTTTGCTGAAATCCTGGCTGTAAACGTCACGATTCTTGCTAGAAATAACCCCAGAATAAAAGTAAACAAAAAAAAACAAAAACAAAAAAACAAAAACAAAAAAAAACCAAAAAAAAAACAGAGTCAAATCAATACGATGCTTACGATAAACAAACTATTCACAGTGTAATACGTAATAAAAGATTTTTTTTTTTTAAATCTCGGTCTTTGGAAATGTTTATCAATATTTTTGTTTGACAATTAAATTTAGAGACTAATTATTAAAATATTTGTCTTTAGCAATTCAGCAATTTTAAAGCAATTTGTCCACATACGCTACCTAATGCATATGTACACGAACTACTTAAAATCGAAGACTCTTTGAAAGGATACTATATGCCTATTGAATGAATTAGGGTTTGCAAGCGTAGACATAAATGTCACTGTTTCGATCTCCATAACACGGTGTCATGATGGGGCCACGCTGTTTAACCACCGACTCCTCTCTTTGTAATTTCAGTCCAAGCAGTGAACGTGACATCCCCTTTCTGCACACTTTAATAGTGCCAGTCATGTAGGTATCGGATGCAAAGAGTGCATTACAAAGAGCCGGACTTGATATATCCCCCGGATAAGACGGTGACCTAAAAAGCCAGGACGATTCGATTCCTGTATATATATATATATATATATATATATATATATATATATATATATATATATATATATATATATATATATATATATATATATATATATATATATATATATATATATATATATATATATATATACAATGTGTCTTGAAAATAATAAATTAAAATACATGTATGATATTTTCAAATGAGATAAGTGAATAACAAGTCATTTCGAAATCTGTGTGTTTCATCATTCATCAATAAGTTCATGGACAGCAGCAAAAATATAATTATTAGTTGATACAGGCAAATCGTTGTCAACCTATATAAATTATAATAACACGTTTTTGTGAATTGTAACCCATGCTTGAACAGGTGTATTCAAATTTCCTTTGTGTTATAGAAAACTACCTCTTCTTTAGATGGGTTTAGTTTGAGAAGTCTGCCCATGATTAGTTATATCTGACCATGATTCTAAAATTTGTTAATCGTGGTTTTGCTTGTATTCAATATATAAAATATTCTATGAACATTTTTGAAGCGAATTATCATAGGCTGCGTATGGACATAATATTTTCAGCAACATTACTTACATATATCAGAAATAAAAGTGGTCCAAAGACAAAGCCATGTAGTACATCTATATTTAAATCAGGTTTTAATGACAACAAATCATTATACATTACTTTTTGTGATCTGTTATTTATATAACAAGAAAAACATCTGGATGAGATCTCCGGATAAAAGATAAGTTTGTAATTAAAAAATAAGACCTTTGTGCCTTACTCTGTCAAACGTTTTATACAAATAACAAAAAACATACAAAATAGGTTACCTTCATCGATATTTTGTATACAATAATAGTACTAGGATGCGTTTCTAGTAATTGATAAACAGTAGAATGACCGGGTAAAAATTGGCTTGAAAGTTAAAAATTAATGAATATTTGCTAAGAAATGAAAAACGAATTAAAAACCGGCATATTACCTTATAGCAATCATTAAGAAAAAGAATAAAGCAAAATTATAAAGAAAAATGAAAACATTTATGTATGTTTTCAGTAAATAATTATTCGATTGCTGGAATGAAAAATAACTTTTTTAATTTCAAAGTGCACATTCTAACATAACCACTTATAGAATTGCCCCTATTGCAGCTGATAATAATACACAAAGTAAAAAAAAAGTCTGAAACTCTGCATGTTCAGGGTAACCTAATTAATAGTCAACTTTAGAATGCTTAGAATGAAAGCTACGTGTCTTTAAACGTCAGATTTTTCCAGGAACATTCTTTTAAAAATTATTAACATTTTGTGACGGTTTCAGGTAGAAATGGAAGTCTGATCCTTTCATTTCAGTTACATATAGCGATTGATTTGTTTGCGGTATCCTTTATGTGACGAAGTTTTATCTCTCATCCGGACTCATAAATATTTTGTAGTATAGGATATCGTCGATGACCTAGAGAAAAAAGATAAAAAATCATGATAATAATAATAATAATAATAATAATAACTAGAAACGATCTCGTTGCGAGCAACGAGAGGTCTTCCGTCAGTTTCCGGAAAAATGCCACGAGTAAATCTTCATGTCTTCTCTTTTGAATGTTCTATAAAATAAGTGTAATAGCTTCAATGAAATAATAAAAGAACGTTCTTATCGCCTTAATGTCGAGGTTTAGAAAAAATATTTAGCACATTCTGCACATTAAAAATCGTATCTATGTAAGTAAAACTAAAGCAATCGACTTTGAATTTTTTACTTTTGTATATTTCCTGTTTATCCCCAAAGTGGACTCTCCCAATTAATTACACTTTAATGAAAGGGTTGGAAAGTTTCGGCAAAAAACATATCTTGCACTATGGCAGTCAATTTATGTTCAATGACTTGCATCAGATCTGAGAGAAAAAAGGGTATAAAAACACTCCTTTAAAAAAGTATTCTTATCTGTATCTTTCCTATTAGTTGTACATGACACAATTAATTGTGCATAGAAAAAACATTGATTACGTTTTAAACTCTCTATATAAATTTGATTCTTTAAAAAAATTACGCTTTAAATCTGTTTTCCGTGGTGCACAAAAAAAGGTTGTAGATATCGCATTTCATTTGTACATGTAGTCTTTTCTTTTTATACTTTGATGATACGCCATAACGCATTATGGTAGAAGGCTTAAGAAGACCTTGGATAAACACTTTAGTTTAACACAACGTACTGCAACGTAACTACTTCGTGAAAATCAACGTATTCACATACATTTCTTTTATCCTTATATTACTTTTGTTCAACCAAACGCTCAGCTGCCTCTTTAATCCCCTACTCGCGAAATGTCGGAGTTGAAAGAGACAGCCGCCATCTTGGTCCCGCTTCAGATGTTTAAATGTTAATATCTAGAGAGTAGATACATCAATATTCCAACAAATTATATAGTAAGCATCAATAAAAGGGTTTCTATTAACATTCCAAAAATAAATGAAAAATATTGAAAAACAAAAAAGTTAGAAAATACGATTTTTTTAATTCGCACCTCCTTACGACAGGAAGTACTGACGACGAACGAAAAGTCGCGTCCTGGTTGGTACCTATCATGATTTTTAATCCCTGAAAGTTTCATGTTGATATCTTTTATCGTTTTTTAGTTTAATCATTGGCAAAATGTCATTTTAATTTCAGAAAATTGTCCGTAATTTGGCACCAGAAATGAATTTCGAAAAAATCGCTCATATAGATCAAATTCATGTTACAACACATTTACACTGATAATTTCATTTAATTCCATTCAGTAGTCTTTGAGAAATCGCGCACACAAAATTAGAAAGTCAAAAAAATAATAAAAAGAATAATAACTAGAAACGATCTCGTTGCGAGCAACGAGAGGTCTTCCGTCCGATTTTGAAAAAAAGTAAAATTAAGTTAAAAAGGGGATTAAAATTTTTTGTGACAATGGGAATAGAACCCAATGGGGAAAACCAACTCACTTTTTTTTCTATCTCTAGCGCACACCACTACGCTATTGGAACTACTACTCTTAATGTTCCTGTATATATACTTCTACAATAGTACACCTGTATAAGAATCATAAAAGGCGGGCAATTATTCATAATTTTGCGCCAAACGCCACGAGTAAATCTTCGCGCCTTTTCTTTGGAATGTTCCATTGAATGGGCGTGATATTAAGACCGTTATTACAGTGAAATTAAAAAGAAGAACGTTCCTAAATCCTAAAATTCAAGGTTTAGAAATTATATTTTGCATTCTACACATTCTATATCGTAAAGAGGTAAGTTAAACTAAAGCAATGCAATTGCTATAATCTAAAACCCTCTTTTGAATTTCCCATTTGTCCCCAGAGTGAACTATCCCTATTAGATACACTTTCATGAAAAGGTTGAAATGGTTCGACGAAAACATGTATCGCCCTACGACGGTCAAGAAACCGGATACCATTTATGTTTAATAACTTGGATCGTATCGATCTTTGAGAAAAGAATGTTAATTCAAATCACTAGTACATTAAACGATCTTTTTAAAAATATTTTATTTTGGTCGTTTCTATTAGTTTAATATGACACAAGTGTGCATGGGGTAACAATGTTTACGTTTTATACTTACTATATAGATCGGTATTGTTTCTTGAAAAACTTTTACTCAAACTAAGATTTAAGATCTGTTTTCCGTGGTTCAAAGATAGTAGATATCTATTTCATTTCCACATTTAGTCTATTCTTTTTCTACTTTGATAACCAGCCAAAACCAATTATAGAAGACGTTTGAGAAGACCCTGGAATATATCTTTAGTTTGACACGGAATTGTAACGTAATTACTACGTGACAATCAAGGTACTTATTTACATTCCATTCATCCTTATGTAACTTTCATTTAAGCAAACGCTCAGCTGCCTCTTTAACCCCCTACTCGCGAAATGGCGGAGTTGACAAAGACAGCCGCCATCTTAGGCCCGCTTCAGATTTTCAAATGTTAATATCTAGAGTTTAAATTTATTAACATTCAAACAAATTATATGGTAAGCATCAATAAAAGAGTCTCTATTAATATTCCAAAAATATATGAAAAATATTGAAAAACAAAAAAGTTAGGAAATATGATTTTTTTTAATTCGCTTGTCGTAACGACCGGAAGTACTAACGACGAACGAAAGGTCGCGTCCTGGAAGGGTAATATATCACAATCTGTAATCCCTGAAAGTTTCACATTGATATCTTTTACCGTTCTTGAGTTTAACCGCGGACAAAATGTCATTTTAAAATCAAGAAATGTCCCGTAACTTGGCACCAAAAGGGAATTTTCAAAAAATCGCTCAGATAGATCAAGTTCATGTTACGACACATCTTTTCTGATAATTTCATGTAATTCCATCCAGTAGTCTTCGAGAAATCGCGTGCACAAAATTTTGGAAAAAAAATAAAAAGAATAATAAGAAACAGTAGAAACTATAAGATCTTCCGTGAAGACGGAAGACCTTAATAATAAGAAACAATAGAATCACTATAAGGTCTTCCGTGAAGACGGAAGACCTTATCAATAGAATCACTACAAGGTCTTCCGTGAAGACGAAAGACCTTAATAAGAAACAATAGAATCACTATAAGGTCTTCCGTGAAGACGGAAGACCTTAATAACTAGAAACGATCTCGTTGCGAGCAACGAGAGGTCTTCCGTCCAATTCAGGAAAAAAAACCCTCGTAAAATCGAGTTTAAAAGAGATTCAAAATTTTCGTCACAAGGAGGATTGAACTCAGGTCGCCAACGTTAATGCTTTTATTTTCTTTTATCCCAAAGCGCAAACCATTAAGCTATTGGGAATTCAGCTCTAAATATACTTGTGTATACTTTTGCAACAGTAAACCTTCTAAGAATCATAAAATACGGGCCACTATTCATAATTTCGCCCCAAACGCCTTTTCTTTGGACTGATCTATTAAATAGGTGTGATAGCTTCAATGAAATTAAATAAATAAAATGTTCTTATCGCCTTTATTTTATTTTGGTGTTAAGAAAGTATATTTAATACATTGTAAACATTACATATCGTATCTAGCTCAGTTACACTAAATAAGTTAAACGGAAATTAAGTTTTGAGATTGAAACTGAATTGCAACGTACTACTACGTGAGAGTTGAAGTAGTTTTATACATACCATGTATCCTTATGTCAGAATGGCTTAATCAAACGCTCAGCTGCCTCCATAAGCCCCTACTCGCGAAATGGCGGAGTTGACAGAGACAGCCGCTATCTTGGGCCCGCTTTAGATTTTCAAATATTAATATCTAGACTAATATCTAAGACTAACCAATATTCAAACAACTTATATAGTAGGCATCAATAGAAGGGTCTCTATTAGCGTTCCAAAAAGAAATAAAAAATATTGAAAAACAAAAAAGTTAGAAAATACAATTTTTTTTATTTGCTTGTCGTAACGACCGAAGGTACTGACGACGAACGAAAGGTCGCGTCCTGGATAGTGAATATCACGATCTATAATCCCTACAAGTTTCACAACGATATCTTTTACCGTTCTTGAGATTATCTGAAGACAAAATGTCATTTTAAAATCAGGAAAGGTCCTATAACTTGGCACCGGAAGCGAATTTCCCAAAAATCTCCCAGATATATAAAATTCATATCACGATACATCTTTTCTGAAAATTCACGTCATTCCACCCAGTAGTCTTTGAGAAATCGCATGCACAAAATTAGAAGTAAAAAAAAATAATAAAAAGAATAATAACTAGAAACGATCTCGTTGCGAGCAACGAGAGGTCTTCCGTCCGATTTAGGAAAAAAAACCTAAAATCGAGCTGAAAAAGTGATACAAAAAATTTGGTCACAAAAGAAGATTGAACCCAGTTTGTCAGCGTGAAAATCAAACACACTTTTTTTTTTACTTTTTTTTTTATTCCCAACGCACTTAAATTAGGCTATTGAGTCCACGGCTCTAAATGTACTTGTATACAATACACCTGTCTAAAAAATTACGAAAGGCATGCTATTATTCATAATTTCGCGCCAAACGCCACAACCTAATCTGCGCGCCTTTTCTTTGGAATGTTTCATTAAATAGGTGTGATAGCTTCAATAGAATAAAGAAAAAGGAACGTTCTTTAAGCCTAAATTTCGAGGTTTAGAAAATATATTTAACACATTGTACATATTCTAAATCATATATAGATAAGTAACACAAAAGAAGTGAAATGGTAATTATTTTTAACTTTTTTTAAATTACCCGTTTATCCCCAAAGAGAACTAACCCGATTCTTAACACCTTCATGAAAAGGTAGAAATTAAATATTAAATTAAACAACTTCTTATCGCCTTTTTTATTTCGACGCTAAGAAAGTAAATTTAACACATTGCACACACGTATCTAGCCCAATAACACTAAAGCAGTAAAACGGAAATTAAGTTTTGAGATGTCACTATATTTCAGCGTACTGATAGGTGAAAGTCAATGTAGTTTTTTTACTTTTCATGTATCATTTAGTCAAACGCTCAGCTGCGTCCATAAACCCCTACTCGCGAAATGGCGGAGTTGACAGAGACAGCCGCCATCTTGGGTCCGCTTCAGATTTTCAAATATTCATATCTAGAGTTCTGATTAACCAATATCCAAACAACTTATATAGTAAGCATCGATTAAAGGGTCTCTATTATCATTCCCAAAATAAATTAAAAATGTTGAAAAACAAAAAAGTTAGAAAATACGATTTTTTCAATTCGCTCCTCCTAACGACAGGAAGTACCGACGACGAACAAAGTGTCGCGTCCTGGATGGTATATATCACGATCTATAATCCCTGAAAGTTTCATGTTGATATCTTTAACCGTTTTTGAGTTTAATCGCGGACAAAATGTCATTTTAATTTCAGGAAATTGTCCGTAACTTGGCACCGGAAGTGAGTTTCCAAATTTTCTCTCGGATATATAAAATTCATGTTACGACACATCTTTTCTGAAAATTTCACGTCATTCCATCCAGTAGTCTTCAAGAAATCGCGTGCACAAAATTAGAAAGTCAAAAAAATAATAATAATAATAATAATAATAATAATAATAATAATAATAATAATAATAATAAGAAACAGTAGAATCACTATAAGGTCTTCCGTGAAGACGGAAGACCTTAACTAGAAACGATCTCACTGCGAGCAACGAGAGGTCTTCCGTCCGATTCACGAAAAAAAAAACCTTGTAAAATCGAACTGAAGAGTGATTCAAAATTTTGGTCACAAGGAGGATTGAGCCCAGGTCGCCAATGTGAATGCGCTTTTTTCTCTTTCATCCACAACGCGCAAACCTTTAAGGCATTGGGAGTACTGCTCTAAATATACTTGTGTATACTTTTGCAACAGTACACCTTTCTACAAATCAGAAAAGGCAGGGCACTTTTCATAATTTCGCGCTAAACGTCACGAGTAAATATGCGCTCCTTTTTTTTTTTGGACTGATCTAATAAATAGGTTTTTAGCTTCAATGAAATTAAATAAATAAAATGTTCTTATCGCCTTTCTTTTATTTCAACGTTAAGAAAGTATGTTTAACACATTGTACACATTAAATACCGTATCCAGCCTAGCTACATTAAAGCAGTGAAACGGAAATTAAGTTTTAAGATTGACACTGAATTGCAACGTACTACTACGTGAAAGTCCAAGTAGTTTTTCACATTTCATGTATCCTTATGTCAGAATGTTGTAATCAAACGCTCAGCTGGCCCCATAAACCCCTACTCGCGAAATGGCGGAGTTGACAGAGACAGCCGCCATCTTGGGCCCGCTTCAGATTTTCAAATATTAATATCTAGAGTTCAGATTACCCAATATTCAAACAACTTATATAGTAAACATCAATAGAAGGGTCTCTGTTAACATTCCAAAAACAAATGAAAAATGTTGAAAAACAAAAAAGTTAGAAAATACGATTTTTTTAAATTCGCATCTAGTCACGACAGGAAGTACTGACGACGAACAAAAGGTCACGTCCTGGTTAGTATCTATCACGATCTATAATTCCTGAAAGTTTCATGTTGATATCTTTAACCGTTCTTGAGATTATCCGTAGACAAAAGGTCATTTTAATTTCAGAAAATGGTCCGTAATTTGGCACCAAAAAGGAATTTCCAAAAAATTGCTCGGATAGATCAAATTCATGTAAAAACACATCATCACTAAAAAATTCAAGTAATTCCATCCAGTAGTCTTCGAGAAATCGCGCACACAAAATTAAAAAGTTAAAAAAATAATAAAAAGAATAATAACTAGATATGAAACTCGTTGCGAGCAACGAGAGGTCTTCCGTCCGATTCTGATATGAAAAACAAAAAATCTAGCAGAAAAAGCGATAAAAGAAAGTCAGACATTCGGGGGAGCGAACCCGGATCGCCCGCGTGAAAATCCAACGCGCTAACCATTCGGCCATTGAAAACACCGCTTCAAATTTTCACATTTTGCGAATATCTCGAGATTGCCTTTCTCGATTCTAAAAAAATTAAGTATAATGCATTTGCAAATGAGTCTCTATTTAGAATATAAACAACAAAGAAAAATATTGAAAAACAAAAAAATTGAAAAATTGCATTTTTTTAATATGTTTCCGGCAGATACCGGAAGTGCTGACGACTCACGAAAAGGCAATTCTGCAAACCACAAAGTCATGATCTATCATCTCCAGTAAGTCTCCAGTTTATATCCTCAACCATTTTCGATAAAAGTGCATTTAAAAATCAGGAAATTGTCCATAACTTGGCACCAGAAGCGAATTTTCCAAATTTTTCTTCGGATATAACAACTTCATATAATGACACATATTTTGTGAAAGTTTCATGAAAAACCGCTGAATAGTTTTCGAGAAATCGCCTGCACAAAATTTTGTCAAAAAAAAGTCTTCCGTCCGATTCCGAAAGGAAAACGTTAAATCGAGCAGAAAAACTGAAAAAAAAAAATTTGCACACAAGGAGGATTGAACCCAAGTCACCAGCATGAAAATCCAATGCACTAAATACTACGCTATCACGACCTCTACTCTATATGTACAAAACAGTGCTTTCTGTCTTAAAATTATGAAAGGCAGGTCACTATTCAAAAATTAAGCGACAAACGCCACGAGTTAATCTTTGCGCCTTTCCTTTGGAATGTTCTATTAAATAGGTGTGATAGCTTCAATGACGTTAAAAAAGAACGTTCTTATAGTCTATTTACGGTTTAGAAAGTATATTTAACATATTTTACAAATCCCATATTGTTTATATGCATTTAACACTAAAGCGGTGAAACAGTTATGAATTTTTAACTTTTTTTCAATTTCCTTTGTATCCCCAAAGTGAATTATCCCGATTAGTTCGACAAAGGTTGAAATGTTTCGCCGAAAAACATGGCTCGTCCTACAACGGTCATGGAATCAGATATCATTCTTGCTCAATAACTCTGAGGAAAGAATGCTAAAATAAACCCTATGTAGCGATCTTTTAAAATAAAATCTTTTTCTTATTGTTGTCTTATTTATTTATTTAGTTTAATTGTTCATGGGAAAAAAAGTGGTTAAGATTTATACTTAAAATATTAATTGATATTCTTTTTTGAGAAAGCATTACTTATAATCATCATTAAAGATCTGTTTTTCCATGGTGCACAAAAGACATTAGGTGTAGAATTTCCGTTGCACATTTAGTTTTTTACCAATTACCAATTATAGAAGACGTTAGTTTGACACAGAACTGCAACGAAACTACGACGTGACAATCCAAGTATTCCTTTACATTTCATTTATCGTTATGTTACTTGCGTTCAAGCAAACGCTCAGCTGCCTCCGTTCTAACTTTTTTGTTTTTCGGTATTTTTCATTTATTTTTGGTATGGTAATAGAAGTCCTCCTTATAATGCTTACTATATAATTTGTTTGAATGTTGATAAATCTAAACTCTAGATATTAGCATTCAAAAATCTGAAGCGGGTCCAAAATGGCGGCTGTCTCTTTCAACGCCGACATTTCGCAATAGGGGTTTACGGAGGCAGCCGAGCGTTTGCTTGAACGAAAGTAACTTAAGGATATATGAAATGTGTAGGAATACTTGGATTGTCACGTCGTAGTTTCGTTGCAGTTCTGTGTCAAACTAACGTCTAATATATTTGGTAAAAGACTAAATGTGCAAATGAAATTCGAAACCTAATATCTTTTGTACACCATGGAAGAACAGATCTCTAATCATGCTTATAAGTAATGCTTTCTCAAAAAAGAATATCAATTAATATTTAAGTATAAATCTTAACCATTGTTTTTTCCAATGCACAGTTGTGTCATATTAAACTAATAAATAAGACAAAAATAAGATTTTTAAAAAAAAAAAGATCGCTTCATGGAGTTTATTTTAGCATTCTTGTCTCAGAGTTATTGAGCAAGAATGAGATCTGATTCCATGACCGTTGTAGGACGAGCCATGCTTTTCGGCGAAACATTTCAACCTTTTTCAATGAACTTATCGGAATAGTTCAATTTGGGAATGAACAGGAAATTGAAAAAAAGTTAAAAACTCATACCCGTTTCACGGCTTCCGTGTTACTTGCATATATACGATAAAGTGTGTTAAATATACTTTCTAAACCTCGAATTGAGAATATAAGAATGTTCTTTATTTAATTTCATTAAAGCTATCACACCTTTTTAATAGAATATCCAACGGAAAGTTGCGAAGATTAACTGGTGGCTTTTGTCGTTGAATTTTGAAAAGTGACCTGCCTTTCATAATATTAAGACAGAAGCACTGTTTTATACATATATACAAGTAGATTTAGAGTAGAGGTCACGATATCATAGTATTTAGTGCGTTTGAGTTTCATGCTGGCGACTTGGGTTCAATCCCCCTTGTGTGCAAATCTTTTTCAATTTTTCTGTTCGATCTAATGTTTTCCTTCCGGAATCGGACGGAAGACCTCTCGTTGCTCGCAACGAGTTTCATATCTAGTTATTATTATTAATAATTTTTCCGTACACCAAATTTTGTGCACGCGATTTCTCAAAGACTATTGGGTGGATTTTCATGAATTATACAGAAATTATGTGTTATTATCTATCACTTTTGGTGCCAAGTTACGGGAGATTTTCTGAATTTAAAATGACATTTTGTCCACGGTTACTTTCAAGAACGGTAGAAGATATAAATGTGAAACTTTCAGGGATTATAGATTGTGATATATACTATCCAGGACGCGACCTTTCGTTCGTCGTCGATATATTCCTGTCGTTAGGAGAAACGAATTTAAAGAATTGTATTTTCTAACTTTTTTCTTTTTCAATAAATTTTATCTATTTTTGGAATGCTAATAGAGACCTTTCTATTGATGCTTACTATATAATTTGTTTGAATATTGATAAATAGAAACTCTAGATTTAAACATTTAAAAATCTGATGCGGGACCAAGATGGAGGCTGTCTCTGTCAACTCCGCCATTTCGCGAGTAGATGTTTATGGAGGCAGATGAGCGTTTGATTAAACCATTCTGACATAAGGATACATGAAATGTAAAAAAACTACTTGGACTATGACTTAGTAGTATGTTGCAATGCAGGTCAAACTTAAAACTTAATTTCCGTTTTTCACTGCTTTAGTGTAACTAGGCTAGATACAATATGTAAAGTGTACACTGTGTTAAATATACGTTCTTAACGAAATAAAATAAAGGCGATAAGAACGTTTTATGTATTTAATTTCATTGAAGCTATCACACCTATTTAATAGATCAGTCCAAAGAAAATGCGCGATTATTTACTCGTGGCGTTTGGCGCGATATTATGAATAGTGGCCCACCTTTTATAAGAAGGATATGGAAATAACGAACAGTATTCAATCTCAACGTCCATTAAACAATATACAAAATAAGAGTAGAGCAAACACGGACCTCCGAAACATCAGAGGTGGGATCAGGTGCCATGGAGGAGTGAGCATCCCCTGCCGACCGGTCACACCCGCCGTGTGCTCGTTGTCATAATCAGGCAATAACGGAAAAAATCCGTCGTCAATTCAGTGTATAAATAATGGACTAACAATTGGTATGAAAAACGTCAGTCAGCATTTCATTCAATGATAAATTGTATTTGCTGACAAGGTCATTGTATCGACCATAGAATTTACGAAATGATGACTTTAAACGAGACTGTTGATATTCTTGTTTCATCAACTTGCTTGTCAATAATTTACCTCGTTTAAGAAATTGTTCATACGTAGAGCATGCTCTTGCGTATCGAATCAACTGAGATATAAATACTCCGTATGCAGGTGATGAAGGTATATTGCTGCATAAGTAAGGGAAGTTGACGATAGAAAAGTTAAAGTCATCACGTTTATCATATAGCTTGGTTGTTAGATTACCATTAGTGTCTTTTTCAAGTAAAATATCCAAGTATGAAGCAGAAGTGTCGGACTCTGTGGTATCTTTTATCTCAAGCTCACCAGGATATATCGTGTCGACGTAGGAATGGAAATTATCATTATTAATTGACAATACGTCGTCGATATATCTAAATGTCGAGTTGAAGGCCACAGCAAGTGTTTTCTTCTTTTCACGCATAAGATTTTGCATAAATTCTGCTTCATATGAATATAAAAATAAGTCTGCTAATAACGGAGCGCAATTTGTACCCATGGGAATTCCAATAGATTGTTGGAATACCTGGTCTCCAAAAACCACATAGATATTGTCAATCAGAAACTCAAGCATCTTCTTGATGTCAACTTCAGAGTACTTATGTGTGCAATCAGAATCTGTTTTAACAAAATAATTTTTCAAATGACCAATGACGAGGTAAGTAAACTTACGAGTTCCATTTTTGTTGAAGAAGCAGCTGTCAATGATATCAAAAAGCCTGGATTTTAATTTGTCGTGGGGAATTGTTGTGTATAAAGTTGAAAAGTCGTAAGTTTTTATGCTGTTGATTTTTGTAAAGTCTTGTGATTTCAAATTGTCCAAAAGTTCTTTAGAATTTTTAAGTATCCACATCTGATTTACACCACTTCTTGAATATATAGTTGTACAGTACTCTTGAAGTTTTTCCTTCACTACTGTCAATATTTTAGTGAGAAGTAACGAAAGAGGCTTGGTTGAACATTTACTGGAACCTGCAATAATTCTTAGAAAGGTGTACTGTTGCAAAAGTTTAGACAAGTATATATTTAGAGCAGTACTCCCAATAGCTTAATGGTTTGCGCGTTGAGGATAAAAGCAAAAAAAAAAATGCGCATTCACGTTGGCGACCTGGGTTCAATCCTCCTTGTGACCAAAATTTTTAATCACTTTTCAGCTCGATTTTACGTGATTTTTTTTCTTCCTGAATCGTAAGGAAGACCTCTCGTTGCTCGCAACGAGATCGTATCTAGTTTTCTAATACTTATTGTGCTCCAGCCCTACCCTAGGGTCATGATCTGTAAAATTGAGAAACTACATTACCCCGGAATGCTTCCATATAAGTTTCAGCTTTACTGGTCTACCGGTAGTTGATAAGAAGAATTTTAAAGATTTTTTCCAATATATTTCAATATAAAATTTGGATTCCCTATTGTACCCTAGCTCTGCCCCTTTGGGACCTGACCCCAGGATGCTTCCGCATAAGTTCATGATAAGGTTTTACGAAGGCTTAAAATGCATTAAAACTACATTTTATATTGAGCGAGATTTTATTTTTGATATATACGCAGTACAGTTAAGGTTAAAAATTAAAATATATGCTTTTTTTCAGATAAAAAAAATACATACATTTAAGAAAGGACAATTCTTTTCAGGATATCATTGTTATAAAAAAAGGAAATGTGGCTCAAATCTACATATTTAGGACAGTAAGATTTTTTTTCTCCCTGACCGATAGATCCGAGGCGTATATTGTTTTTGTCCTGTCTGTTTGTCTGATTATCTGTTTGTCTGTCTGTCTTTTGTCAACTTTAACCTTCGCCATATCTCTTGAACCGTTAAAGATAGAGACTTCAATTTTGGTATGAATACCTTACTAATTAGGTTCTTTCAAAAGACATAAGGTCTATGACCTTTTGACCTTGACTCTGACCTTTTTGCTCAAGATAGCATTTTCGATCTTTCGCCATACCTTCTGAACCATTAAAGATAGAGGTGTCATATTTGGTATGCATACGCCACTAACTAAGTTCAATGACTTGAGACATTGACTGTTTTATTAATATTTTGTTCAAATTTTCGCCACAACCTTTGAACCATTAACCCCCTTCCCCGCAGTAACGCATTTTAACGCATATACCGTTTCCTATTTCTAACGCAAAATCACGCATTTACCGTTTCCCCGCAATCACGCATTTTCACGCACTTTAAAAAGTTCATTTAATCTTCAATTTATTGCCAAATTCTAACTATTTTATACTTGCTTAAATCTCATAAAATAAGAAAAGTTATTTTCTAATTAAAATATTACGTCATAATATTATTTACGCTAAACTTTAGAGAAACTTGTACCCCGCTGTAAAGTGCTTGCGGGGAAATGGTAACGTAATATATCTATGACGCGAGGATTTGGTGTATGTTGCTAATTAATTCAATAAGTTGTAAAGAGTTAAAGAAAGTGACTTCATATTAAGCTCTTTCAAATCACACCATGGTCAATGACTTGAGACCTTGATTGTTACTTCATGATAAAAGATAGATTTTTCGAACTTTGTTGCCGCCAGGCGCTTTGTGTTTCACAAACACATCTTTTTTTTTATTTAGACTAGTCACGTGATGTCGGAGTCACATAATTGTAGCAATTATATTTGCAGTTTAGAGGTCATATATATATTCCAATATTGCAAGGGAATAACCGAGTTAAAAATATCAGTTAAAGTTATAATTCTTTTCAACACAATATGTAGTTCGTGAAAATTGCTGCGAACCTATATAAATTCCCTTTTCAATGGCTACAATTTGATTTGCTGGATTACAGATTGAATATTTTGCTGGTCAACTTCATTAAGTATACATGTAGCTATGAATAATTAAGATTTCATGAGGTTCGCAGCACTTTTCAAATATCTTCTTGAGTTTAGATATAAAAAAAGTGGCAAGATACATTGAGGGTGTGTCTTGTAATAAATCGATTTAATAGGACCCTTCTATTACTTTTTCAAGGCATCTGCATACAAACACACGACCGTATTACTCGTCTGGGGAGTATACAAATAAAGAAGTAAAATAAATAGTGCATCCAAGATAACGTCCTTTTATATACCTGCAAATGATATTTTGTTTGAGAACAAAAGACATTTTTCATTTTTATACAAAATATGACTTGATCAGCCTCTCACTGTGTTCTTACAGCGTCGTTTTTGTGAGATGACGTTACATTGACAAGTGCATTGCAATTGATGAATCTTTTTTTTATTGTTGTGTCGGGTTTAACAAACGACAAAGCTGCATGTAAAAGTAAGTGTTGAAGTAGTGTACAGCTATCCAGCAGTTTGAAATAGCAACAAGCAAATTCAAAGAATTGTGGTCCCCCGCTTTCAGTGTCTTCGTGGTTGAGATGTTATATTTTTTGACATGTTGTGTGTAATATGAACACCCAATGATATGTCATTTATTTAGAAATTATCATTGAAGTTGATTTTTCTAAAGATAAGGTAAAGCGTGAAGTTCAAGGTCAAGGTGTGATAAATCATATCATGCTTAGAATTATCTTGTCACAGGTAATGCACATGTCATATATGAAAGCCCTATCTCTTCTCAAAATAAGGAACAAAATGTGTTTGTGAAACACTGATGACCCCGAATGGCAACATAACGAAGACTAAAATTTTCTTAAATGCAAATTGAATATATTATTACCCAAAGTAGGGTTTCCTCACAAGAAATACGATTTTGAAGTACAAAATCTCTAGCACCACCTGATCAAAAGTTAAAGTCGAGGATAAACTTTTGAAAGGTAGCCCAAACTCCAAGATGAAAGGGTCTGAAATGTTGGTTTCTTAAGAAATGACTTGTCACAAATAATACATATATGAAGGATGAAAACCCTAACCGTAATCGTTCAGAAGTTATGGCCAAGGTCAACTCCAATGTCAAGGCCAAAGGGTTAAAGTTCTTGGTATTCAATAAAAGGACTTCTCACAAGGATAGCATATGTGAAGTATAAAAGCCCTAACCCTTACCATTCTAAAGCTATGGTCAATTAACAATTATCGTAATTTCAATTCCCATGTCAATACGATATATTCCGTTGAGCTTGAGATAAAAGATACCAAAGAGTCTGACTCATCTGTTTAATACTTGGATATTTTACTTGGAAAAGACGTTAATGGTAATCTAACAACCAAACTCTATGATAAAGGTGATGACTTTTCAATCGTCAACTTCCCTTACTTATGCAGCAATATACCTTCATCACCTGCATATGGCTTTTATATATCTCGATTAATTCGATACGAAAGAGCATGCTCTATGTCTGAACAAGTTCTAAGAAAAGGTAAATTATAGACAAACAGGTGGATCAAACAAAAATATCAGACGTCTCGTTTAAAGTCAACATTTCGAAAGTTCTTTGGTCGATACAATTTATCATTAAAGCAAATACTGACTGATTTTTGTTTCATACAAAGTGTTACTCCATTATTTATACACTGAAATGACGACAAATTTTCCGGTTATTTCCTGATTATGACAAGGGGCACACGGCGGATTTGACCGGTCAGCAAGGGACGCTCACTCCTTCATGGCACCTGATCCAACCTCTGATGTTTTAGAGGTCCGTGTTGGCTCTGCTCTTATTTTGTATTGTTCTATGGACTTTGATATTGAATACTGATTGTTATCTCCATATCCTTCACCCTAACAAGTATTGGGATACATAAAGAAAAAAAGTAATCTTATAAAACAGTGGAAAGTTTCACTTGATTGATATCCCTTATATTATTCCTAAATGGAAAATTGAAAAAAAAAGACAATGACTTTAACCTAATCTTGCTTTAGAAATAAAACGATAAAACTAAATATGGATAAAACCATCACTCAGCGACACTGTCTTCTTCTGTACATTGTACATGTGTAAGTAAAATTTCTTTGTTTTTCAATCACAATGAATATTACAAGAATTCTTCCTTAAATCCACACTAGGTTATTTAAAGGATGGAAAATTAATCCCCCCAAAATAAAAATTGTTTAGACAAATTCTGATTACTATGAAGAAATATTCCATATATTATTTTTTCTAAGTACTTGAATAATAATATTGTTGAATGTTAGATATTTTTTAAGATGAGTATTCTACGAACCGGGTAACATCATTACTATATATGACCTTATTTTACTAGAAGTATGTTCTTTATTTACTATGCATAAATAGAAAAGTTACTAATTAAAGATCTTTCTGATAATCCTGATGATCCGCTTGAACATGTTGACGACGATCCACCATACGTAGTCGACTGTGAGCGTTGTGTATCATATATATCTGTAGGATAATTGTCTCTCGGCTGTTCAAGTTGTACATGTCTATATGCTTCGTCTAAAAATAAAGCATACTTCGTTTATAGACCTTGATTATACTAATGTAATATAGACAAAATTAATTTAAAAAAAAAAGATTGATAAGGTAGAAAAGGTTTTCATTAAATTATTTCTTTTAGTTCATATTAGGTATACAATAAATTCATTATTGACGCTTTTAAATACCAAAATGGTCCACAATCATTTTTATTGAATAGTCGGGAATTGAATAAATAAGAAATTGAAGGCTGCGTGACGACACCATTTTCATTGCTATCTTTTTTCAGAAAATAAATTAAACAGATATACGTCGCCACTGCATATCTAGGGAGTTAAAGGAAGGCATAGGAATAGAAATCTATAATATTCATAATATTATTATGGCCTCTGATCATATACAGTGTATCTGCAAAAGATATTTTATTTAATTACAAAATCATTTTTCAATAGAACAAAATTAATATTAATCAGTCTACCACAGCTTCAAACCTTGTGACCTTTTCCAGTAAGTTACAGTGATTGAGATAAAACCTATTATTAAGATATTTGCGTTAAGGTCTTTTTTCAGCAGCTGGAAGTATTGATATTGTATTTCATAGCTTGATGCTTTTTGTTAAAGTTTGTTGTTAGTTTTCTTTTGTTTGTTTGTCTCTACATCCAACAATATTTCCAAGATATGCTGATATAACACATATTTAATTATAATTTGAAACGGCTTTTCATTCATTATGTTAGTAATGTTACATAATTCCTTTACAAAAAATATTCTTTATCAAATTACTTATTGCGAATAGAGAATTATCTTTGTAGGTCACTAACCTATTCCCACATCTGCAGTATGGATGTTCCACATCCTCTGATGTCTGATATCTGCCAACAACGAAAAAGAAAATATCTTATATACTTGATTCTAACTGCAATCTGGATTTAATGGATAAAACAGTGAGATAAAATATAAGATATATCAGAATACATTCACTATAGCTGATATCTACGGATGTGTAAAGTCTATACACTAAATACTAAGATATGTTATAGTTTCATAACTTGTAATACTTTTCATTGCCTAATCAACAATAAAATTTGTCATGACGTCTTATTTTCATTTATATGATGTTTAAGTAATAGCTGTTTATTTTCACGTAATTTAAAACGTCTCGTTTATATGATAGATTTTAATGCTTAAAGTTATATCGAAGAAAGATAAAATTAAATCTTGCCAAACAGTCATTTAATAACTAAATTCTGTGTAAGTGCAAAATGATCAAGAAAAGTAGAATTGGTAAATAACCTATCTCTCACTAGTTTTTGCTGAAAGGTAAATGTTTTAATCACTTTTATAATCATTAACATATGTTCTTTATTGAAAAATCTTTAACAAAGACTTCTGAAAAATATTTACAAATCTAGGGTGGGAAAATGACAAATAAAAAGAGACTTCATTTGCGTACATTATATTCAACTTGGACTAATGTCAATTAAATAAAAACAAAATTCTTGAGAAATATTGCTAAATACTGCTTAGTCAATAAACGACGATTTTCAACGAAGTATATTTTTTTTTATTATTTTACATATTCTCTTTATGACAGGCACACCTAAAAATGACTGACAATATGAAGTTGCCGTATGTAATTACTATTCAAAGTTTCACAATTTAACTGATTGATTAGCAAGTGATAATTTATTATTTTGAAAAGTTTCAAAGTCTTGTGACAAAGACTTTTCCGACATAGGTTCTTTCTTAATTAACAATGTGTCAATTTCAACCAGAATTTCATTCGTTCGTACAGGGGAAAAGCTATGCAATCGGGGTTTGAGATGCCTTGCCATGCTCAATATCAACTTTGTAGAGTTGCATTTATTTGTTAATATAAACAAGATAAAGGCATTTTCATTTCAAAATACTCTGATTTGATTAATTATTTGAACTACGTAAAAATTAACTCACAATAAAAGAAAATAAATACTGTGGTTTCCTTAATATTCGTGGGCATCAAGACGTGGATTCATTACAATTTTCTGTTTTCAGGACATATAAATTCGTGGATAATGATCTTACAACAATAAAAAAAATCTCATTTTCATTTTCTACTCTCAATACCGTATGTTTCAGTCGGAATCTTCACACAGTATAAATTGTGAATTATTTTTAAATTAACTATATGATTATCAATCATCCTTTTACCACTTTTTGGTACATACTTTCAGGATACATTCCGAAAAAAGTTTCTTATATTCCGCATAAAAGAGTTACATTACAGTTTTTTTTTTCCAAAATTGGCGGTGTTTGGCTCTAATTTTATAAAACTGGAAATTGTAGTTATTGTAATAATGTACCATGTGCACAGAACGAAGTCTTGGATATTACTAGCAAGTCCTGATATAAACGTTTAAGAAAAGTGTTTGAAGGAAAAAAAGAAGCAAGGTATGAGGCAACGCACTTTGCACAAAATTACGCACTTTGAATTTTTTTTCAAAGTGCGTTAAAATTGGAAGAAAATCAACACACTTTGAAAAAAAAAATTCAAAGTGTGTTAAATTTGGGGCACATTCAACGCACTTTGAACATTTTTATAAAAGCGCGTTATGAGTGTATATAAACATTTTGAACACGGGGACATTTAATGCACTTTGAAAAAAAAATGTAAAAAACCAAAAATTCTACACTAAGATTTTAGTAACTGAGAGAATCAATTTGAAATGCATGTAATTCGAAAAAAAACTTTTTGATATACATGTACTCATTTATAATTAACCTCAATGAGAGCAAGAAGAAGGTGAGAAGAAGGTCTCTCAGCTAAACTTTTTTTTTCTTATACACTGTACATACCGTCGGTAACAAATTGAAAGTGGAACCCCCAAGCCCCCCAAGGGAAGCCCCAATTTTCAATGCCTATTTTATGTTCATCTTTGCAAAAAATTTGTGTGCCTAAGCCCCACGTCCGGCACCCATGCCTATGCTGCACCAAATATATAAATTTGCATATCTGATATAACGTTAAAAAATTTAAATAAATTATAGTTTAAATAAAGTGCATGCAGATTGGAAAACAATAAGTACAGCAAAACATTTTAGAGAGAAAGAATTTTCAATGCATGTAAAAATCGAAATATCTCACTTTCAAATCCCGAAGTGACCTCATCCTCACCAAAGAGTTATCAAATAGGTTCAATTTTATATCATAACTAAGATTTGCAAGAATATTGACCTAGCCATACACAAATTTTCAAAGTGAGTTAATATGGTAGATATTATGGTACTTTGAAATGAAGTTTCATATTTTTCAAAGTGCGTTGATATGGTCCAAAACTTAACTCACCTTGAAACATTTTTTCAAAGTGCGTAATTTTTCAAAGTGCGTTGTAGCAAAGGTATTGATTTAATCAGAATTGACGAAAATGATAATAAAAGTGTTTGTTCGGATTTTATTCATGCAGAAATACAAATTTTTCCTGTTCTTGTTCAATAAATGCCATTTGTCTGTGTAAATGTTTTTTCTCGTTTTATTAGTGCCGACAGGGTACATAATTCCTTATCAAAAGTGATAACACTGAAAGGACTCCAAAAAAT
Organism: Saccostrea glomerata; assembly: GCA_003671525.1. Lineage (NCBI taxonomy): Eukaryota > Metazoa > Mollusca > Bivalvia > Ostreida > Ostreidae > Saccostrea > Saccostrea glomerata. Next base: position 71,892 of record PRKT01001497.1, read on the forward strand.
ATTATCATATTCTAGGATTTTTGTACACTTTTTATATCATTTTTTATCATTTTGTTGGATATTGATTACAGTTGAATGACTACAATTGAAAGACTAAAGTATTAATACATTTAAGGATTGTTTGTAAACTATAACATCAATTTTACTACAATTGAAAGACTAAAGTATTAATACATTTAAGGATTGTTTGTAAACTATAACATCAATTTTGATCATTTTTGGATATAGATTACATTTGAAAGACAATAAGAAAAAAAAATGTTTATCTTCCATAAAATATTTGACCCAGAATAATGATCTGCATACCTTTATAAATAAAAGTTGTTTATAAAGATGGCAGAAAATAAAATTGAAACTTTTTATGAAAAGAATATTGAACTAGACACATACATTTTCCAACTTCCCCCAATTTTTGGTGCACTGTTCCATCAGAAAATTGTTAGATAGTCGATTTTTTTTCTTTAGTGAGAAGGGCTTCAGAATACATAAAGATAATTTACTTTCTTTGGAAAAAGTTTGTTAGTGTTATTTATCCTTAAACTAGCTAATATATGTTTATCAATCATCATTTTACCACTAATTGGCTTAGTATAGACATAATACATTGCTACGTAGGTTTAGTCCCCCACTTTCCACAGACAAGCTGCAGCATAGGCTTAAAATGTGGAAAGTGGCGGTGTTTGGAAAAAAGAATTTCGTACTGAAGTACGAGCCTATAACCCCCCCACCCCCATCCCCACCCC